>VFFE01009203.1:996071-1084975 GCA_008921705.1 Burhinus oedicnemus
CAGAAGATTGTAAACACGTTCTTGGTAATGTAATGTTGCCTTCTCTTTTTCCCAGCCTTTCCTTCCTGAACAGCCTGTACCCTTCTATATCAACACTCCAACCCTTTGATTTATCCTATGAAGTCTCCGTCTTGCCAATTAAGTTATAGCTTTGTTTGTGTAGCAAGACATCTTGTTCTTTCTGTTTATTCCACATACTCATAGAGATACCTAAAATGCCTGGCTAGTTGCCCTGGAATCCTGTCTCTTTTTTCCTTTTATCTCCCAATTGAAAGATCCCATTTGTTTCCAAGATTCCAGATCTTTTACCAGGTTACCTCCCTTATAAACACAGGTAAAGGTTTCAGCTCTTTTGGAAAATGAGAAAGGGATCATTGCTTAGGTTTACGTTCTTCTCCTCTTCTCCAACAAACTTTGCTTTGCCATCGCTCTCTTAATTCTTTTGCCATGTAATTTTAAGGATCATTATTCAAACATTGGATTTTGTGTGTCTATAATGCTGCTGTTTACATGTGAGACAGGGGTCTGATCTGTTAGAGCCAGAAGGGATCTAGTGTGGATTTAGGTGCCTGTATGTAGATGTCCAATGCTCTGCGAGTGGCCACAGAGTATCTGGCTAATCCCCAGAAAGGTACAGGTCACCTATAAGGTAAGTTCCTTGTCAAGGTAAGGCAAGACAAATCGTATCTGCTTGCCTTCTGTGGATGTCTTGGATAGGCTTGGGAACCTCAAACGGCATGAGGCACCTCTGCATTGGTGTTTGCCCCCTTCAGTCAGTGCTTAGAAACTATTTACCTCACCCTGAACTCAAAACCCACATGCAAAGCTGATCTCTTCTCTAAGCTCCCATGATGGTATTGAATATATTTCCATTGACTGTAAAGGGAGTTTAAGACACTCAGCAGTTCAAACGTGTACATCTAAATTTAGATGTCTCTAGTCTGGAGCTGAATCCCACCCCAGCACTGGATTTGATCTGTTAGACCTGTGCTTTCCTAAAACCCCTACGCTGTAAGACTGTGCCAGAAAAATCTCAAAAATGTAAGAGCTGGGTATTCTGAAAGAATGTAAGTGCTTACTGGGAAGCACAGACATCTGAAAATAATCATGGAGGACAAAAACTAAATGGCTTTGAAAAACACCAAACATTTAAAGGATGTCATTCTACTAGTAGTTAATAAATACCAAAAGAAAGCAGTGAACCTTAGCGCACCAATTTCCACTCTCTTAAATCAATCAAAAACTCTGGGTAGGAGAAGAAAGAAAGAGTTTGTAGCACGTCAGCAAAAATAACAGATGTGAATTCTGGAGAACTGACAAACGTAGGTAGGTAAAGGAAGTTTATTTGCTTGCTGTCCACTAAAAATACGGACTGTTGGGATTTAAATAGTAACAAAATCAGAAGTCTACCTCGAATTCTGCATACTTCTAATGTAAGCTGCAAAAATAAAATCAAATAGCAATTTAACTGCCAATAAAGCTAAGGGACCTGCTTCCCTCTATTAAAATACAAAGCCCAAATATCTTCTCACCTGAATAACTTGGAATTCTTGAGAAAGTCAGACAAGGACCTGCTTGTCATGACCTGAAATTAAGGTTAAGCAAATAACAAAATTTGGTATTGGAAAATGTTTTCAGTAGTTCACTTGTGTTTGGACCTGTCCTTTTTTTTTTTTTCCCTTTTAATGAAAACAAACCAAAAAAGAAACAAAGAAATACAGTCCAAGTTTCTAGTTGACCTGGCACAGACAAAGAGCCTGAGCCTAAGGGTCCCACAGCTGAAGTCAGTACTGGATCAATGTCTCTCCCTCTACTTCTCCTTCACCTTGCATGTTCCTGTGTCTCTCTTCACTGATGACCCTTTTCCCCTGCTAAACCTTCACAAGAACTAGAACTATTTCTCAGCCAGTAAGTGTTTCATGAAAAATGAAAGATTTCTGCTGGTTTTTCCCCCCCTTCTTTGACAAATTCCTCATGTTCTTCAATCATTCAGTAAAAGAAATCTCTTTTTCTCAAGTACTGGAAACTTGAGTTTTGACTACTGGTATTTAAGTACATAAATGGCAATACACCGAGTTATGTGGAATGAAAGACTTAATAATATGGAATGCCTGGTGTGGGCTGGCAAGAACAATTTACCACTTGCAAAAAGTTCTGGCTGGGAGAAGCGTATGGCCTGTAACAATAGAACTAATGGAATTAACTTGCTACAGATTTCATAAATTAGATTAATAGAGAGAAAAAAAATTATAATCCTTACTCTTTGTAACAATGGAGTGTCCAAAACAAACATAGAAAAAATTCTAAACTGCAACGAGAGGTGCTATTGTACTGTGTGATTTCACATTTTACATCATTGCTAATGAGTAACACATCAGTAGAAGCATATTTAAAATTACATTAAAATCACAGAAACCTGAGGAAATCTTTCTCCATTACTGTAAATTAATAAAAATTAATAAAATTCATGTTTTAATTAATTGACTAAGATTATTCTAAATAGTTTCTCTAAATCTTTGTCTTATGTATGTAAATCCCCATCTTTGTGAAAATTTCATCATCTTTTAAACTTTCATGCTACTAGTAAGAAAAGCTGCCATTAATACAAAAAGAAAAGATGCTGAGACATAGGAATATTATGGCACCTTTCACCTAGCACTGACTGAGCAAAACTGGTTAAAATTTCTGCATTGCTTTCTCTTTCCTCTTTAAAGATAATGAGCCATCTCTCTAGGTAAGCCAATTCAGCTTTACTGATTTGGGTATAGTTGTACTGATTCACATCTGCTGCAGATGTTCTTACCTGTGCCCAATGATATTAGAAGGGTAAATCAATTAGTATTTTCTAAATGCTCCAACTTTCTCTTATTTTCAAGCTGCCTTTAATCTTTGTTTTTCTGTTTGTAGTGGTTCATGAAATAAAACAAGATACGCCCTAGTGATATTTGCAAGGCAAAAAAACCCAGTCTGCTTGGTGTTTTGGATATATACGATTTAGCTGAATTGCAAATGGTCAGCAGCTGGGCATGCATCAGTAGGTGTTCTGAGGAGAACAGTGTAACTTGGGGGTAGAAATGGAGAAGATCCCAAGGGGAACCTACTTTGGTATGACACTGTGAGCACATTAAAGGAAGGCCCAGTCATGCTGCTACCATATAACCTCTGAAACCTCAATATGCGATACGGGTTTCACAAAATGTTTAATTTTCCCCCTATACCTCTCTCTCCCTGCCACAGTACTTACTGCTGAGAAACATTTGGCAGCTAGCTACGTGCTAGGAATAAAATATACTAGCATACACTCAGAACATCGCAAAGATCCAGACCCCACTGTCCTGAATCAGAGACTATTTACTTCATTTTCCTCTGAGTAATACCACAGAGATTTTATCTGAACATTAGTTTAATTGGGAATTATGAGCATTGGCAAGACCCACAGGAGACTGCTAATGGGTTATCATATGTAAAATGCCAGAAAGCATAAAGCACATTGATAGTGCCATGTTGCAGTCACCCCTGAAAAGAAGAAATGTCACAATGGTAGACATAAAAAGACAAAGGAAATACTGTTAATTATAGAGGTATTCTTTTGTCAAAAATTACACATTACGCTCAAAACAGAATTTGGCTTCTCAAGATCTAATAAGGAAATGTATGCGGAAAAAAGCACTCTGCTCTGGGAAGTGAACATCAGCCTCTGTAGGTCAGTCTTGTCTGTGCTTCCAACCTGTAGTAACGCAGTGCAACCTCAGCAGTGCTGATAGCATGCACAAGGGGTACAAATACTCCAATAACAGGTAGCTCAGCTCACACTAACGATTCCAATGCAGTCTAACCGTGTAGCCTTTTCCATACTTCATCGCAGGCTCTCGGGCCCTTTGCGCTAGGGTGCCTCTACTTACCCTATTCTCTCGCCTTGCCTTTGTGTGGATGTGCATGTATGGGTCTATCTGTGTATATACATACATATGCATACATATACGTGTGTGTACTAGCATGACAGGCTCAGCTCCCAAAACAGCTGCTTTTGGCATGTGATCTGTATTTGAATCAACACGAGTTATCTCATGAGTCAATTAACGTCTCTCAGAAAGAGCCACGCAGAGACCGGGTACAGCCTGGCGGTATGGCGCACTGCTCCGTGGCACTAGGCTGTTTCCTCAGCAGCACCCCAAAGGCACCACGCTTCCGCCGAAAGCTTAACAGTAACCAATTTGGGGCCCGTCTAAAATACGTATGCCAGCAGTTCACACAGCAGTCTGATGCCCAGGCTCGATGGCTGCAACCGCGGAAGTCCCGGAGCAGAATCAATCTGGCATTTTCCCCGCTCAGCTCCCGCTGGGCTTCACGCAGAGCAGGTGCATCCCCGCTTCCTCTTCCTCTGCCGCCCGTGCAGGTCTGGTGCCCGTGCAAACAGCCGCCGTGGAGCGGGGTGAGGCTGGCAGCTCTCTAACATTTGCCATAACGGCGTTTTCAGGCTCGCCTGCTTCGCCAAGCGCTTCACGGCTCAGTGCTCTGAAGTCTTTCCCAGAGACACGGGTGAAGCTCAGCGCGACGGATACTCTCGCTCTGAGCGATTTTTGCACCTCCCCCCCCGGGGCAGGACGCTGCTCGGCTGGTGGCTCCTTCCCTGAGCTTATTTCACACGCATCCCTCCCCGTGCCCCCGCCTTCTCCCCCGCGGGAAGCCGAAGGTGGAAGCTTTTCACCCAGCGTGACGGGCCAAATCAGACACCGGCGGCTGCTGCCCGGTGCTTTCAGGCAGAAGTCAGCCTCTGGCGGGGCGGGGCGGGCAGGGATGGGGACCGGAGGGGGATGCTCGCCCAGGCCCGCGGGCTCTGCGATACGGGGGCAGGTGCCCCCTGCGCTCCGTGCCTGCACCGTGTCCCGACCTCAACACGGGGCCGAGTCCGAACGGGTCTCAAAAGAAAAGAAAAAAAAAAAAAAGAAAGAAAGAAAGGAAGAGATCTGGCTGCCTTGTGCCTTCTCAGCATCTCCGGCTCCACAAGTTGCGCCGTTTCTAAGCTCGTTCATTTAAGTTCTGTCCTAATTTTTTACGGAAAGGAAAAGTAAGGTGAGGAGATGGTGTCTAGCCTCATTCCCTCCGCTCCTCGGTTACGAACCTTGGCTGCGGCTCGGTCCCGCACAGCCTCCCGTTAACGTCCAGGCCGGCCTGACCCAGCTGCACCGGGCGAGGCCGGGGCAGCGTGAGGGCACGGACCCCGCCCGCCGGACCAGCCCAGCCCAGCCTGAGCCCCGGCCGGGCGCCGAGGCAACGGGCAAAGCCCTCGCCGCGCCTCGGCAAGGAGCATCGCGAACGCTGCCGGGACCAAATCTCGGCTCCGGGCTCGGAGCACACCGGGAGAGGCCTCCGCGGAGGCGGACTCACAGAGCCCCTACTGCGATGGCTTGGAGCGGTTTAGGTCTTCCCCAGCTGCAGAGAGACGTAGCGGCAAACTTTCTGTGGAGCCCAGCGCGGCTCCGTGCTGTGTTTGCCTTTGGGCGGTCCCGTGCGGTGCATGTTCTCGGCTCGCCGACGCGCCCAGCTCCAGCGTTAGGTGGGCGCCTTCTCCCTCCCGCCTCCCCGGGGGCACATCTGGGTGAACACTGAACAGCGAAACGCCCGCCAAGCGGCAGAGCGGGGGCGGGGGGCGGCGGGCCGGGGCGGTGCGGTGCGCGGAGCCCCGCGGAGCCCCGCGCGGAGGCGCAGTGCGCGGCGCGCCCGCGGGGGGGCGCAGGCGGGCGGTGCCGGCGCGGTGCGCAGGGGGCGGCGGGCGAGGGGAGCGGCGCGGCCGCGGGGGGCCGGCGAGGGCAGCGCGGCGGGGGCGGAGGGTGGCCCGCCGAGGCAAACCTTCCCGCCGGCCCAGGAGAGAGCGCATCGGCGAGGACGGAACTCCCCCACCCGTGTGCCCTTCTGCGCTCTTTTTGCCTTTATTTCGGTGTCGTTCCTCCCTCCCCATGCTGCGCAGCCTGCGCTCCGGAGGGCACCGTCGCATCGGAAGGAGCCGTTACTTTTTACAGCCAGCATGAGGCTCCCCGAGGGAATACGGAGCTGCCGCACTAAGCAGCCGGGGAAGAACCTGCCTCTCATCTGTTGCACCGGAGCCCGGCGGCAGGCGCGGTCCCCCCGGCTGGAGGTGATGGGCGCCCGCTGACTCCTGGGCGTGTGTCCGAGGGTGTCTGCACGTGCGGCAAACATGAAGAAAATAAAGTAAAAATGGGGGAAAGTGGCTGAGACGGACGAGAGCCGGTGAAATAAAACAAACGCCTTTTAAAGGGATTTAGTTTACAAAAGGGATTGAAAGGGGTACTACTTCCAAGGGAAAATGTGACCTGCTAAAACTGTCGAAGGAAGATGCCGGCTGTCAACGCGTGCACCTAAACCAAGTAAGTTCTCGTCAACCTTCATATATTCTCTTTCCGAATCTTTGATTACCTTCTTATTCCTCTACAAAAAAAAAACCCAGACAAACAAAAACAGTCCCTAGGACGGTCTGAGGTAACTTTTGCGCCGACACAAGCATAGAGCGACATCGCGCACCTCCGTGGTCACAGCCCGGAGGAGCACTGAGATCCCTTTCTTTCCCTGGTACGTAATAAACGTGGGGGGTTTTTTTCCCCCCTCGCAGCCGCCGCTGCGGGGAGCGGCATCCCTCGGTGGCTGGGCGAAGCGTGGCACCTGCGGGACGGCGGAGCGGCCGGAGGAGGGAGCGGGCAGGGGACCGCTCCCCGGCGGCGCAGGGCGGGAGGAGGCTCCGCATCTGCCAGCCGCTCCGGGAAAAAGCGAGGGCGGCGGCGGGTGGGAGCCTCGCCGGGCCGCCCTCCCCACCCGCGGCTGCTGCCGGCCCGGGTGGGGCTGGGGACGCGGCGAAAGGCAGGTGGGTAGATGGGAGGAGGGCACGGTGAAACGAGCCGTGGGACGGCTCATGTAGTGGCTGGTGGGCTTCATCCCTGCGTTGGGTTTACGCTTGAGAGATGCTGAGCGTTGTGGCGATCGGACAGAAGCCATCGTCCTGTTGGAAAGAAGCAGCTGATGCTCTGGAGGCTTAAACGGTGACAGAAAATCACACTCTGCGAAAGGGCAGAACTGTGAGATTCGCTGCAACTGGCAAAACCTGCAGCCTTGTTAATCTAGTATTTCCCAGTTTTTACAAGAAAATGTCATTTGTGCACTTTTGTTTTTACCGGACTCAAGTGAGAGATTTCCTGTTAGCATGGCAACCAAAATTTGTATTTCTCTAAGCGTGCCTCGTAAGTGAGATGTCTCTTCCAACGCTAAAACACCTTTTAGGTGGAAGTAAATAAAAACACTTTCCCATCTGTGTTTTTCTTCCAGAGAATGGGTACTCCTCAAAAAGTGAATGAAAAAAATGATAAAACAGAGATTGCACCTTGGTTTCATTTGAGAAAGAAGTACTTCTTCTTATAAGAATTAGTGCACATATAGATTTCCCACAGAATGCAGTATATACAGAATGGGGAATACTTTATTGTAAGTCCTACATACTAAACTAAATGCCAACATTACAGCACCTTTAAGTCCAGTCTACTTGAAATTTCAAATTTCATTGTATTGCAGTGACATAGCACGTTTCAGTGTTCACCTTACTTTCTCCAAAGCCCAGATCTGGATAGCTTAGCAAGGTTATCTATGCAAACGTACAGATTTTGCCATAATTTAACCTCATTCACATAAGCAAGAGTTTTATGTACAGTCAGAGAAGCCAGGCACCAGAGTGAGACTGCTTTAGAACTGTCTTAGAATAGCAGAAATTCTGGATTTACAGAAGACCTGAGGTTACACCCCTTTTTCAGGCAAGGTTCAGAAATAGGCTTTTGTCCTTTGATAATCAAAACAGCTGAAACTCTCATGGCACAGTCTGGTTTTCCTTTGGTGTTGCCTTCTGTACTGAAGAACCTTGGTTTTGCTTGCAGAAGGATGGGGTTCTTTACTATAGTTTTTCTTTTTCTTCAGTTGTTCAGACTTCGGAACAGATGAGACTGTATTTGGAAACAGCAAAACAAAAATATGTCTGTCTTTTAAATTCAACTTCAGCCACTTATTCTGACTCTATATATAGTAGTCATTGCCCTTAAAATAGCTCCAGAAAGAAATTCCATTTCTTCTTATCTCATCTTATGTAGAGCCAAATACTGCTAGTTGAAATTTAAGTGAGTTGAGGTCACTACAGGTCTGGTATAATTTTGCTTTATCTTCTTGAGTATACCTGCTGAAAATACTGGGTCCTGAGCAATGTGGCTTCACCCTTGGTGAAAGTGGATTTGTGTTACTCCAGTGCGGAGAGCCCACCAAGTAGATATTGGAGGACACATGTAGAGAAAACTATTAAGGGATTAGCTTTCATCTTTGTGTATGTCGTCTCACTTAAACGACAAGTAAAAAGGAGCGTGACGGCTCATCCCAACACCTGAGACCTGTCTCCATGCCAGTACACTGTTTAATCTGTCACCTTTTTCTGGGATGTGATTCATTGGAGTGAGGTGGCAAAATCAACAGGGAGAATCCTGTGTAGCATCTGCCTGCCTCTGGTGATTCTGGTAATCAGTGCTAAAAGGGACTGAATTCCTGTTGAAAATGATGACTAAGTCACCATGACTTGTCTTACGGAAAGGCAACATAGAAGCAGAAGAAAAGACTCTATTATAACCTGTTTCAAGAAAGAGGAGACAGGAAGAAGCAGCATCGCTCTATTCCGACGCTTAATGGCTTTATGAGTGTCAGATTTACTGTTAGCTTTTCTATTCAGATTTAAGTTGTGTTGGGTTATATTCTGGTTACTTTATCCAATAAAATGTTTTAAATTACTGAAAGCAGGTTGAAGAGAAAACTTTGTCTCTAAATCAGTTTTCTATCACCATGTTCCGGAACAACAAAATCCCAGAAACCATCTGTTTTAGAAGCCCTGAATCCCCTGAGGCAGACTTGCCCTTACTCTGACTTCAAGTAGCGTAGCATGGGATTAGTAAAACAGCAGCAACAGTGGTGCCAGGATCCTCGTGTCCACTGTGATTTGTTGCTGCAAAACAAATTCACCAGACTAAATATGTATTATTATAGTTTTAGATAGTGAACACAGAGGAAGACTGAGCAAATTAAATCTTCTTTTTGTAACAGATATCCATGCAAAAAGCCTTCACAGGTGCATTAGCTTTCAGTCAAATAGAATTTGAAACTGGGAAAAGAGAACACCTGGAAATACGACATAATTGCTTTGCACAGTGAAGTTTTCAAAGAAATTAAAGATTTTTAATGTGCCACACAGACAAAAGTAACAAATAAATGGAAATTATTTGTTATAGCAGGGTTTTCTTAGAGTTGTGAGTTGGTTTCTTTTTTTTTCCCTCTCCAAACTTCTGTTTTGGTTTGAGTTCTCAAAGCACTTCTTCCACTTTTTTGCAACCACTTATTTGTAATTTAGATGGTGACTGGTGTAAGACAAAAACTGAAAAGAACCTTGGATAAAAATTACCTTTTTTTACAGCTAAGCTATTTTTCAGCAGATGTGGGCTGAAGTGGAACAGGAGAACTTCCTTAAATTTGAGTGACTTTTACATATGTCTAAGAGTATGAATGTGTCAAACCTAACCTCTAAAGTCTATGACAGCTTCTGCAATTGCTTGGTCGCTGAACCTGTGCTTGATACACCCATCTGAAAAACTTCTCACATACCTGTGCATGTCAGATGAACCATTTGAATTTTATGGTAATAATATTATCCGGTATACTATACAATGGGTAGAGAGTGGAACAGTAGATGGAGAAAGATTTTACAATTCTTTTTTCTTCCTGGTCTTTCCTGAGACAGAGGTTATGGGATTATTCTGGAGCCACTTTCCACATATCATTGAAAGCTGCTGAGGACCAAGTAGACTTTCCCCAGGAAGCAAAGGCCCCCATCCCACCGCTGGTACATGGACACTCAGTGGGTGGCCAAGCCCTGTGGTGGTGCCCCTGAGCTCTTCCAGTCCTAGCTCACCTCGTGCTGGTTTTCCATTAGTATTTGGTATTTGCCTGACACACAAGTTTTCCTTTTTTTTTTTTTTTTTTTTTTTTTTTAAAGTGATTCCTTCTGATACCAGTTTTAAGGACCAAAAATACAACCTTCCTTGGCTCAGAGAATTGTAAAGCTCATGCCATCTGCATTCACACCCCTAAGACCAGGCTGGAAAAACAGATACTAGAGTCCTCATGTCCTTGTACCAGCTAGTCATGCAAGGTGCAGTTCAGTTGGCTTGAGGTATCTTCCCTGACTGCCAGCTGCCTCTCTAGGAGGACACCAGTCTCCTATAGGTCTTGTAGCATACAGGCCAGCCTTTTGTGGCTACAGCCGATACCCTAAACTAACATGAAATACCTATTTGTCAGCTATTGAAGTGAACCTGTAGTGTCTCTCTTCCTTTCCTGGAAGGAGGAAGGCAGAACCAGAGAGTGAACTATCCTCTGTATTTTGTCATCTCTTTTATAGCAGAACAAGCGTCCTCCAGAGGTGCCTGTCTCTCTTTGCTAACTATGCAGCAAGACTCGAGACAAGAAACCTGCCGCCTTAAGCTGGGTTAGCCGAAACCCAGCTGTGCAGAGGAGGCTGTGGTAGTACAGCATAAAGGTTAAATAAGCACAGAGGGCAGTAGTGAGATGCAGGACAAATGGTTGCTATAATCAGGCTAAAATGCACGTGTTTTTAAAAAACGTATGCATACACATGCACGCACACACCAAGCTGCTGTGCTAACTGACGCGAAAATAGCATGAACTTATAAATGCCTGTTGATTTTATGCTTCTGGGATTTTGCCAGCTACCACCTCTGCAATCCAGTTTCCTTACAGAGGATTCTTCAAAACATAGAGTCCCATGCAAACTGTCAATAACTACCTAAAACATTTGTCACTTTTCAGCTCAGGTGACTGGTTCTCATGTCCATCAGAGAGAGGCAGCAACTGACAAAGAGCCAACAGTTTTCTCATTGAAGGCCAAGTAGAGGGGATGATTATTAACCCAGGGCCATAAAGCAGGAGAGGAGCATTAATACAACTCTGTATCTAGCCCAAAATGTATGGTGAGGAGTTGGCCTGGCCTGAGAGCTTTGCTGTTCCTTTTGAGATGTGGGCATTCTGCCAGTAAGGATTTTCCTGCAGCAGACTCCATGTGGGATTGACTGAGAATTCAAATTTCTCACTTTGACCATCATTTAATCGAAGTACCCGGTCACATCACAGGAATTAGCAGTCCTAGGAAAATCAATGCAGTCCTGTGTTCATTAGTTTAATGGACCAGCTTTTGCCTGTGTTCCTTCTGTGTTGCCCTAAATCAGGGGAAGAATACTAAAGGATTCTATTTTGAAGATGAAAACTTCAGTATTCCCTAGCATACATACGTCTTTAGCAGATTAGCAGTTTGGTGTCAGACCTGAGAGTACTGGACTAAGAAGAGAGCACCAGATTTACTACCAATGAAAATTTCATTGTCTTCTGTATTCAAACTTTTTTTTTCCTAAAAATAGATATACTTTAAATTTGGTTTGTATTTGCTAATAAATATTTTATTTCATGCATTGATATGCTACTATCATTTTCATTATAAAAAGTAGAACAGGCCAATTTACTTTTTGAGTAGAGGAACAGACAGTAGGGTTGTAGCAGAAGATACAGGATCCTATCATGTCTGATTTAAGATTATCCCTGGTATATTTGTATGTAGTAATTTACGTCAATAACATTTTTACAGACAAATCTTGAAAAAACTCTAAAAAGGGATTTTTTGCACCAAAGGTCAGGTTCTTTTCACCTAGCTACCACAAATTTGATTGCCAGTTGTAAACCAACCATCTATCTTCCTTTCTGGAGAGAGACAGAAACCTCCAGTGGACAAACTAGTCCATCTGATTCATACAGCTGACATAGAGTGCGAGGAATCACTCTCTGCAGGTATTTATTGTTGCTGATTGTTGTTGGATTTCGCACAGCTAAAGTGACACCAGATGAATCTCACCATAGCGGTATCAAAAAATAAGAAAACTCATTCAGAGGGGACAGAAAATAGACGTCTGTTATCTTCCAAGGTATCTCAAGGTCCTATTGACCTTCGTGGGATTTGATGCAGACGTGGTAACAGCAACTAGATGACTGCAACATAATTCAAATATCCTGTTGTCCTCAGAATTTTTAAGTTTGTGGTTGGATTGGGTAGCTGAAATACAGCTTGTAGCTGTGCCAAGGGAAACGGGAGTGTCAACCGGACCCTTGTAAAAGAAGAACACATAGTTCTGGGCGCTCACATCCTGCCTCCTGCGAGTGCAAGATGTCTCTCTTCCGGAGAGAACACGCTGCATCTGTGGAGCAAGGGAAAGCGAGCACAGATTCTCTTCAGATGCTCTCAACGTTGCCATCTCCACAATGTACCTTTGTCTACTGAATACATAATTACAACAGAAATTATCTTTCAGTGATGACATACTTGTTTTAATCTCTGTTCATGTGGAAATGTTCGTTATTATCAAAACACTTCAAAATAAATCCCTTCTGCTACGCTTCATCACTGACTGCTACATACAGCCTGCCTATCTTCCACTGGAAAAGGACTAAAATATCCCGTTTGTGTTTTGCTTATACTGACAACATTTTGTTTTAGATTGGGAGAGATGTTTGCCTTTCATTTTTGATGGTAATCACTTAAAGCGATTAGGGCTGCAGTCAATCCCTTGAACTTGTTTATGCTGGCATGGTGAGTTTGTTTTTCAAATTGGATGTGCTCTATAGTACCTTTGTACCTGCAGCACCATCAGTTTCAAAAACATACGCTTTCCCTATAGTGGCTTTAACTATCTAGCAGATACCCCGCAGAAGGAATTTTCGCCATGTATAAAACCAAAGACAAGTTGCCTACAGACCAGTTGGCTAATTTGCCTTAAGCCTCTTAGCTACAAAACTGTCATTCAAAAGGCAGTAACTGCTTGTCTTTGAATTCATCTAGACACCTTAACGTCAGACCTGTGAGTCAAAGCTAGTCTTTATAGCTTTTAGAAGGAACCCAGTGACTTCGTAGGGTGATTCATTTGACCTGTCTTGAAGGAAATTAATTGCCCTCTGCAGGGGGTGCATTTCTTCCCATTGGTAATAAAGGAAGATTGGTGTGATGAACCAGCCTCGGATGTCAGTGTTTTGGACTCCTAGGTTAGCGAATATGAATCTCGCCTTTATTTTTCAAATGTTTTAAATTGAAGTATTTCATAGTGCCGCATAATGATTAATAAAGCTTCCTAAGTCTAATATGAAGAATATGCAGTACTAACTTTTTAAAACTGATTAGGAACCTGGCACTTATGGCACAGAGATTACATGTTGCAAATTGATGGTATAGGTAGGTATTTGTACTAAGTCCTGTGCGATAACTGTTCTTGTATTTTCTTCTAAAAGGCATCAGGCTTAGCACAGAGCAATTGCAAAATAATATTTTGGTCTGCCCACTTACATAAAAATATTTTATTCACGATTGTTTAACTTAGTGATATTAACTTTGAGCATATTTGTTTATGCACTGTGGCCAATTGTACCAAATACTGACATGATTTGAGATGATTACATTTATTGCTGCAGTGTCTTTACGTTAGAACTAAACTTCCACATAACTCTTTTTCTTTTTTCCTTCTTTTTTTTTTTTTTGATTGAGGATTTGCTTCTTCCACGATACTTAAAACAAGCGTGCTGAGCAAGGGTTCAAATCTCCCTTCTTTTGAGTGTGACTTTGTCCACAGGGGAGGGAAGCAGGGGATGCTCAGTGAGCTGCGTTGCATTTCAGTGGTGGGGCACTAGTCCAGCCTCAGAGTTGCACTGACTTACGGAACTAACTGACAGCACACATTGGATTTTGTAGGGATGGGTTAGGATAAAAGCAGGATTTCTCACTCATCCCCGGAGTGCTTCCTCTTCCTTCCTACAAACCACCCTCATTTTGCTACTGTCTCTGCTGGCTTTAGGCCAGGTGGGAGCTTTCTTCCACCTGAAGAATTCCTTTGGGTTAACTGCCGACAGGTTTTTAGATCTTTATAATTAAAAAAAATAATCCAGTGCATAATGTAGGATCTGGATGTGTGCCTTCAATCTATTCTGTCATTTTATTTTGCTAAAGGAACATTACTCTCATAACAGACTATTTCCTTGCTTAGCACCTTCAGTGAATCACCACACTGTTTTATCAATGCCTTCTTAGTGATGTGCTCTTACGCATTCACCCTTGTCCCTTACTAAGGTCGGATTTCCCACTCGCTTGCTCAGTATGTTAAATCCAGAAATTGTAGGTGAGCTCTTGGTGGCACTGAAGAGGATTTCATTTAGCCTTAGCGTTATGAAGCACCAGAGTCTCTGGGGAAGAGCCAACCACCTAACCCCGAGGAGGGGTTTAGGCCAGCAGTACCCGTGTGTGGGTCTGCAGATCTGTCTGATGAGATACATTTAAGGAACTCATTAGCTGGTCAGTCCTCAAAGCTTCTGTAGTTCTTTAGGGTGCTGCTAGTAACACCCAAGAAACGAGTAACTTAGCACAGTGTATCTTGCACTACCCAAAGCCCACATGTCAGGATGAATCATTGTTGATTCAGTGATAATATACAAGCAGGCTTCTCTTAAAACCAAGGTTTTGCTGACTTTTGGGCAAGGTAGCAAGGGCATGAGTGGGACTTCAAGGAGGAGAGAAAAAAGTTGAGATTTCAAAAACAAAATGGACAGAATAGTAGGTGTTATCATTTGAAAGCAGTCATATAAATAAAGGACAATGAAGGCCATGACTCTTTTGAGAGACACTGGCATATTCAAATCGGTCACCTCATGCTCATATTCTCCACGATATTCCCATTGGCCATTAGACAACAGACATCTTTCAAGGCTTGATTTCCTTCTGGAAACATAGCGGTTTGGTAGACAAGTATACTGGGGCAAAATGACATCTTATTCCATAGCTGTTTTCTTGCCTAATTGCCTATTTACTGTTATTTTAACACTCTTTACTTAAACCCTTTGCTGAAAAACAAAGCCTACAATAAAAATTACCTAAAACAATCAGCAACTCAAAATAGCAAAGCTCTCTGGTTAGCACAGGATGGAATTCATTTTGAAGAAATAAGATGCTACTTGTTTTGTAATTTAAGCTCAATTCAAGAAACTATTCAAACATAAAGAAGTCCTGGTGTTCTGAAAAAAATGCTTCAGAGGGTGCTTCTTCTTAAGCATTGACTTTATTCCTCTCCTCAGTATGAGACATTTGCCTGAATCCAGGTTTAAGGAGTATAATTGGAAAGTTCAGGTGAACATTTTATATATGATAACAAAAAAAAATTTCAATACTATGAATTCGTATAGAGAATCCAGCATCACTTTAGCAATGTCACACGCAATAGAATTATATTAAAGATGTTTCTACTACGCATGTTTGCATTCTCCTTTGGAAGTGTTACTTTGGTTCACAGAGATGCAACTCACTATTTGATTTTTTTTCCATTCCTTTATCATAGCTGTCTGAGAAAACTCATTTTATTACATGCTTTTATTATACAGGTAGCTGTCATTTAACAAGCCAATTTTATAGCCAAAGATGCCATATTAAAAAACAATATCAGCAGCTTTTACATGTCTTAAATCTTCCTAAAATCCCACAAGCTTCCTGCTTTTCAATTTATTTGTGTACTTACTTGTTTTAGATTGCAACTGTGTGTGCTCTTTGAGCTTAGAGAAATACGAAGATCACACGTGAATTTAAAATGATGGTAATGGTCAAGTCATTTGAAATTCTAGCACTCTAATGTGAAATTTTACAAAACACAAAATGAAACAATTGTGCCTTCTCATCAGTCATGCATGCATTGGTTCAGATGGAAGATGTAATTTTAAAAATTTGCCCCCTTGGTTCCATGAGAATTACAATGCTCTGGCAGCTTCTTGTTTCTTCTCAATAATTTAGCAGTTTATGAAAAATATATTGTGTCTCCTTCTCCACTCTGATGCAGTCAACGCAGCTACAAGTTGTGGAGAATCTAGTCCAAAATCATGCTGCTGTTGAGTATTTTAGAAAAATATGTAGGCCTAAACCATTAATCTGTTTGCCATCATTGCCGTGGTTGCAACCTGCATCTGCTCTGTGTAATGTTGGGATGGCTCTCAATCATTTTCTTCATTCTCTACCTAAGTATTTTTTTCTGTTGCAGTTCACAGACTCATATATTGAAGCTTTTCATGGAGGGAAGCAGTGAATCTTTGCTTTAAGTATATTGCCATAGTTGACAAGGACTAAAATCTCACTGCATCTCATTACAGAATTCCTGCATCTTTCTGTTGCTGGGGAATTTGCTCTAAGAATGAAAATTAAGTAGACAATGACACATGTAATTTTTAAACCAAACCTCTTTTTTAATAGTTTGCAAAACATTTAGGAACCATTATGAACATTTTTTTTTTTATAGAATTGCCAGAAAACTGATTGCCATTTCAAGATTATAGCACATCAAAGCAAAAAAGTCAGTCTTCGAAGTCTATTATGAGCAGAACACTAGTGTACTATTATATATTCAATATGTTCAAGCTGTTATTCATACTTCCAGTAGATCACATATATTTCATTGAACATAAGGTAACACACGTTTTCTTTAACGTTTTATCTACTTATGTCAACTGTGAAACCAGGTGTTGTGTTATAAAGGAATCATCAAAATTTTTGTTCCATTTCCTCAACCTTGCTTAATGTCTTGTGACAGCTCAGTAACTCTTCTGAGTAATAGCTCAAAACACTGCAGTAGAGCTGATTTCCAATGTGGACATTCCACTACCAGGTTTTATAGGAAAGGTAAATAATTCTGTTTATATTTTGATAATTTTGAAGGAAATAGTAGTGTCTACATCCATAATCTGAACGACTTACAGATGCCTGAATTGTATTCTGTGCCAAAATATGTTTATAGATATTTATATTTTTGTGTGTATATGCATATAACACACATATCTTTATATACACACATAACAGAAGAACACATATATATTTACATATATAGAGATATTTATGTGCACTATGTGACTGAGACTCATTAAAGGTTAATTTTTGCACTGGTGAGTGAAAGAGAAGAGCTATCCAGAGGTCAGGAATACAGCCCATTAAAGTGTCTATCTTGTGTGCGTACACACAGTTATCTGTATCTCGTTGGCTGGGAACATTTACCTCTCTCTGCACTTGCTTATATGATTTAAACATTTGAGTGCAGTTCTTGGCCAAGTATGGCTTCTTTGCCACCCCAAGCAAATAAGAGCTGTGAATTTAACTATAATGGCAGCCTACCAGGACATGGAAAATTTGTAGCCGTCCAGAGGCTGTTCCTTTTCTCATGAGTTTAGAAACTCGCAGGAGGTGGAGACTTCTTTAACAGCCAGCAACTTCTGGGCATGGAGCTGACAGCCCTGACACTCAGCTAAATTGGACACAGTTCCTACTAGGGATTTTTTTTTCCTGAGTCTGGTAGCAAATAGAGCTTGACTAGGAGTGCGCCAGTATTTTTCACTTTGTTTATTACCCAGAAAGATTTTTTCTGGTAAACTTTTATGTAGCAATAATAACTCATCCATTTAAAAACACAGCAGTCTGTTAATCATATCTGTTAATCATATTCATGTAAGTCTAACAACAGCATTTTCAACTGTTTGATCTGTAGATGAGCTGCACATGGCAGCTGTCAGGGAAAGCTTCTGAAAAGAGGCAGGATACTCTTGTGCCACGCTGCTTCAAAACTTCCTCAGAAACCTGCTGCTGAGCGTAGAGACCAAAGTGTGCGCGATATGAAAAGAAAAGGTAGCTGATCCTTCAGGATCCTGCTGGTTGTCTCAGAAAGAGTCACTGCAGCGGCAGAAGCCTGGGAGCTGATTGTGTTTTGTGATCTCTTGCACTCGTGTGTAAGAACTGTTACGAGAACAGAGGAGGAGGATACAGGCACAGTGAAAAAGGGGGTTTTAGAGTAAGCGGTGTACATCATCTAAGCCAATCTAGAAAATATCAGCCTGGCCCAACAGTTTCAGCGCGCCCCGTGACATCCACCTGAATGCAGTCCTTGTCAACTGGTTTGGAAAAAGTTATTTGAAATATCTGACAAATCGCCTTTGTTGACATAAACAGGAAACACAACCAATATTCCATCTTCTTGCCTTAACCCTCTTGATCATCTCTGTACTCACCTATCTACAAAACACTCAACAAGCAGCCCCTTTTTTGCCTGGACCTATGAAGTAGCTGCACAGGGTGACTGAGTGTAAAGGAACTGGAGGGGACAAAGCCAGCAAATCCCTTTGACTTCTCTAGGTAACCACGTGTGAGTTAGTCACAAACTGGTCCTTAGAAATTACTTTTCAGATCTTGATCTCATATGCTCAAAAAATACTTTAAATTTTTCAGAATTGTGGCACAGAAAGGTCAAATGACTTCTGACTCATTAATCATTAATATCTACAGATAGTAGATAATTTATCTAGTTCCTTTGAGTGTTAGCTAATAACTTACGCAGTGGAACTGGTAACTTCCCAGATCAAATAAGGGTAAGTGCTAATGCCAAGATAAAATCAATAACATGCAAGGATTTGACTTGGATTGCCAGGTCAGAAATGAAGATGATAGCTAAACGCTGTACACAAAATAGGTTTGCTAGTTCAAGTGAAGTCGGTGGCAGCTGTGCTGAAGAACATAGCTAAAGCACAGGTTCATTTTTGGTGAGTTCCATAAAGCGGGCTCTTTTCTTCATTGATTGGGTGATAGGTTTTCACAGACTTGTTTTCACAGTTCTTTCCTTTAATATTCTACTGCTTATCTCCTTGTTTATAATCATGTATTACATTTTTAATAATTATAATTGTTTTACTGTGTCATACCAAAAAAAACCCAACCAAGGTCTGTCCCAGTGTTGGACCACAGACACACCTGAGGGCGTTGGGATTCCTCCTCCAGCTATCTGAACCTCGAATGCCAATGGGAAGAAACTGAATAGCTAGCCCTCTTCAGGGGGTAATCATTGTCTTCAAGTATACTAGAGGCTGAAACAACCTCTGAAAGTCCTTTACTGGGTGAGAGAGCCTGACTAATCTTAGCTTAATATCTCTAGACTGCTGACAATTAATGTGTTCCTAATCAGAGGGCTGAAGCAGCAAAAAAAGTGGCAACTGCAAGCCTCATCTCTGCCATTTTCCTCTGCTGCTGTTCTGGCTTTCAGTAGTGGTCAGAAACACTACTGAACTAAAATAGAAAGTACAGGCTCCCCCAAGTTTCCTATAATGATAAAAAAAAGAAGAGGACATTTCCAAAATGTCTGTATCGTGTTTTATTTAACAACAATAAAAAAAAAAAAAAAGGAAAGAAGTTGGTATAGGATTACAGGTGTAAAATGGATTAGAGATGAGAACAGAAAGCAGTAGTAATTAAGACCAATTTAAAAGAAGGTTTAACAGCTGTTCAATTCCATAAGATTAAGAGACTGTTTAAATAAAACACACAGAATCGGAGGAAGCACACCAGGGAATAGCCAAATACTGAAGAGATTTCAAAGAGGTTTTAAGAGTAGATAAAACCATGGTTTGCTGAAGAGGGAAGAGATGGCTTGAAGTAAAAGATTAAAAAATTGAGTGGTACAGTAAAGCCAGATCACAGTGAGCCAAAACGTAAGAAAAGCACTTGCTCTATCATTTGCTAGTGTAGATGACTGAAATGGGTAGTAGTAATTTGAGAAATAGTAGTTTTTAGGATATACAATAACGAGAGCTATTGAACTGCATTTGTAGTGTAGCAGCGCTGTTGTAGTTACATACATGTATGTCTTCATTGCTTTCTGACCTATAGTACCTGGAACATTTAAACAGAAATCCTACATTAATTAATTAATTTATCATTTCCTTACCCCCAGCTCTGGAAAGATTTATTCCATGCACTGTGAGTGATCCCCTACCCAGCTAAGTCAAAGTTTTCTTTGCTGCTGATGTCAGTCTGGGAAAGCACTAAGAAAACAAAATATGATAATACCACTGGAGCCTTAAATAACATTATCTGAGTGACACCGAAAGTCAGCTATGTAGTATCATGGATGTAATTGCTGAACTGTAGCAGTCCTGGTAGCTTTGGAGAATCAAATGAATCATGTATTTGGGTGATACAAAATTCTTAATTGTATTTAATTCACAAAATATTCTCTAGCTGTTGAATAAGAAGCATCACAGACCAAGATCTACACCAAGTCTTGGCAGTCAAGTAGGAGAGACTTCAAGCAAAGAAGGAGTTGTAACAGATCTCTTAAAATGAATATGCTGTACTTGAACAGATAGGTGAAGCTGGGCAATGGAAACAATCTTTTTTTTTTTTTTCCAAATCAATTGGAAGTGAAAGACTCCTATTTCAAGCATCAGCAGATCTTGATAATTTGTGTTTTTCAAAGTGCTGTAAAAATGGTGTTGTTACTTTCTCTAGAAGTGGTGATTTCCTAAGTATAGGGTATGTAAATCTCATTACTTGTGCGAAGTAACACAGTGAGCTCATAAACTGTGGTGGATTAAAAGCTGGAAGATAATAACTGGAATGAAGGAAATAAGCCATGTTGAAATTAATGGAAGTTTTTCAACTAACTTTAATACAGTCACAGCCTTACTGCCTCCGTTTCAATTCTTTTAAGCCTAATAGCTTGTGTTTGACAGTGGCAAAAAGCATATTTCTAGACAGGAGTCCAGTAACAGAGGAAGCATATACCATCATTTGTCGTAGTACTCTCCCAGACTCTAACCACTTTCAGCGCACGGTCTTTCTTTGCCAGATACAGTTTCTCTGTGTTTTTTAATCCTCTGAGGGTTTTTGTTTCATTAACTCATCCAGTCTTCTATGTAACCCATATACACTTCTAGCATCTTCACAATCCTTCATCAATGAATTCCTCAAGTAACTGCCTGAAGACCCATCAGCTGTTGTTTTTCTTGAACCTGACTCCTGCTGCCTTTGTTTGATTGCTCCTGGATCTCATACCTGAAAAGCAAGTGAAGAATTAATCCATGTCTGTCCTCTTCTTGACACCCATAATTACACAGACCTATATTACACCTTCCATCTGTCATTCTTTTACAGAGTGAAGGTTTGTAACTTAGTCATTCTACTTTTGGAAGCTCTTCTGTAAGTTTAATCATTCTGCTGCCTTTCTCTGAATGTTTTCAGGTGCTACTGGCTCCTTTTTTGAGATAAGGAGCCTAGAAACGTATGTTCAATCCTTTGTGCCACTCTGAAACTAGACACATATAGATTTCCATTAGTATGACTGAAGCAAATTCTGGTTGACAGAAAATGGGCATATTAATTAGAAAAAAATCATCTCATCTTTTGGGAACCATGACTTCAAATTCTTTGCCTTGCCCCTTGTTATAAAAGAAGAGTTACAGAATACTTTCTTTTTCCTGAAGCCAACTTGGCAGAGGTAGCTGAGACGTGTGGGAATATAACTGGTCATGACTCATTTAGGCTTTAACAAGAAAGGAAGATTTATAAAATATCTTCTATTTTGTTTATGGAAGTCTATTTCAATGCTGGGAGCATAAATTCTATTCTTCTATTTGAAATAAAGATCAAACAGCTTTGTAAAACGTGAATCATTATCTTCTGGAAATGCTTGCTAATACTAGTAATCAGTCCTTTTAATTCCTATACATGTGTTAAAATTCTGCTTATTACTCACTGTAGCATATGGATCTAATGCAAATTGCACAGGAACTTCCATTATTCACTTGAACTTTCACTGGTTTTGCACTCTAATGATTCTCTGCCCAGCTGAACTTGTCATTTTGAGTTTGTCAAAAACACATCTCAGTCAGGCCTGTGGAACTGTAGAATTTAAGAGAATAGGAATTTACTGAGTCATTTAATACTGAAAATAAGAGCAGGGGGACTACCCACTGAGCCATTCAGAATCCACTGTTCTTTTCTGTCTTTTGCACTCTAATTACACATATCACAAAGTTACAATCCCTCTTTTTCTTCAGACTGGAAGTGTAAAATTTCAGTGTATGTTTCCCTTCAAAACATCGAAGCAAAATAATCAGAGATCCTTTAACAAAAAGTTAACAGTTCGTTTGTTTTTCCAGTTTGCCTGTTGGAGGGAGAGGAGTCATCATTCAGTCTCATTTCTCTCACATCTACCTGGAAAATTTAGAATTTATATTATGGTACTGTTGAGACACAGTCATAGTGAAGTTCCCACTCAGTTAGCATTGACAGAAACGTAACCCAGGCGTGGGCTAGAGTGATTTTGATTTTCACCAGTGTTTGAAAACTTCACATGTGCCAAAGAGTGTTGTTACAGAATCACATAATCAGAGAATGGTTTGGGTTGGAAGAGACCTTAGAGATCATCTAGTTCCAACCCCTCTGCCATGGGCAGGGACACCTTCCACTAGACCATGTTACTCAAAACCCCATCCAACCTGGTCTTAAACACCTCCAGGGATGGGTCATCCACAGCTTTCCTGGGAAGCCTGTTCCAGTGTCTCACCACCCTCACAGTAAAGAGTTTGTTCCTGGGATCTAATCTAAATCTACCCTCTTCCAGTTTAATACTGTTATCCCACATCCTATCGCTACAGTCCGTGATAAAGAGTCTGTCCCCATCTTTCCAGTAGGCCCCCTTCAGGTACTGGCAGGCTGCTATAAGGTCTCCCTGAAGCCTTCTCTTCTCCAGGCTGAACAACCCCAACTCTCTCAGCCTGTCTTTGTAGGAGAGGTGCTCCACCCCTCTGATCATCTTCATGGCCCTCCTCTGCACTTGCTCCAACAGGTCCATGTCCTTCTTATGTTGGGGGCCTCAGAGCTGGACAAAGTACTCCAGGTGAGGTCTCACCAGAGTGGAGTAGAGGGGCAGAATCACCTCCCTTAACCTACTGGCCATGCTTCTTTTGATGCAGCCCAGGATAAGGTTGGCTTTCTGGGCTGCAAGCACGCATTTTCGGCTTGTGTTGAGCTTCTCATCCACCAACACCCCCAAGTCCTTCTCCTCAGGATTGTTCTCATCCATTCTCTGCCCAGCCTGTATTTGTCCTTGGGATTGCCTTGACACACATGCAGGACCTTGCACTTCACCTTGTTGAATTTCATGAGATTTGCACGGGAATTTCCTAACACCTCAAGGTGTTGTCTTTGTTATTGTATATATCAACAGCTGAAGTAGAGGGATGGCTGAGTAGAAAAAGCGAAAGCCACACAGAAAGCCTATGGCTGAACCATTTCCAAACTTTGAGGAACCATTAACCTTGGAAGTGTTTCACTGTCTACCTTCCCCATCCTGTCTTATAACCAATTTTTAATTGCACACAATACAAAAGTGGTATATCATGCATATCTGTGGCAGAGCATTAGGGATGATAATCTTGTAGTTCAGAAATGCCACAGTCTATAACTCAAGTCACTGCTATATAATCTGAATAAAACACTTGTGCTTTTAATTTTGTTGTGTTGCTGGGTTCTTTCCTCAGCAACTGCATTGCAAAGCTTTTTCTGCTTTTGATGTGTTTTGATCTGGGATTCAAATATTCACTTGATTCCAGCGGTGCCCAGCATCTTGATCTTATTGACATAGATCACGCTGTTTGACAACATTTCTCCATGCAAACCCTTGGGACATCATACATTTGCATTAATCTCCCAGAAAGAAAAAGGCTCAGCCTGCGATGGCTCAGTTCAACTTTTGCTGATAATCTTGACAGGGTTACAGAACAGCACAGGTAAGCTTTAGTCATATTTGACTAAAGAAAAAAGATGATGAAAATAGAAATGAAATGGTGACATATACAGCATCCTTGAGGTCCCGCAGTTTTCTCTCTTGGGCATCAATGATGAATAATCCTCACTGTTATAGGTGGCCAACTCTGGTTATGGGACCCAGGGGGTTCAACCCAATGGGTGGAAGGCTGCACTTACATGTCCCCAGGTCCAACCTGTTGCCATGCTGAGTGTATATTCCAAAAAGACATATATGTGCATGTGGGCACATACGTGTAGAGAACATGGCTGGCCACACAGATCAACACACGCAGAACACAATGCCTTTACCAGCATTTGCACCCAGCACTCCCATAAACATGAACACTACAGAAGGTCTGATCCTGTTCCTTATGTATATGCCAGTCCCTCTGGTTGCTGGTCTTAAGCACTCAGCGTAGCTAGTCCCAGGTCCCCCGATCCCCCCTTGTTGCTGCACCTATAAGCCCCTTAAGCTCACTGTCTTGCTCCAAGTGCTGGTACTCGGACCTCTTATCCTACTTGCCTGCTAGCCCGCTTCAAGTGCTAGCATTCAATCCCACCCACTCAGAGCAGAGACCACACCTACACAGGAGCTAGTAGAAATAGGATTTAATGAGAAGAGGGGGCAGACTGTGGTGATGAAGTGTAGAGCTCAGTCAGATGAGCATAATGACCAGCAACTCATCTAAACTTGAGCAGCCCCTTTTATCCCATTGTCTCTTTAATTTCCCATATTTATTTCTTCCCAATCCACCATGATCCCGTCTTTTTGCTGCTTTTGATCATTCCTTTAAACTTTTCTCTAATAACTTTTGCGTGTTCCTCGCCCACCCCCTCCAAAACATCCCGTAATAAGCTTTACACAATCCCAGCAATTTCTTCCCCCTGCACCTCACAAGTCCTTCACCCTGTAGGCAATAACCCCCTCTAGTTGGCATGGCTTTCTGGGTAGTGTTATGCCTTGACTCTTCTGGGGGGGTTCACACCACACAGTGACTGAATTATTCCCCTTTGAGGATCTTGGAGAGCAGCCAGGTGCAGGTGCTCCCTTTGCCTCAGGTGGGCTATTGGGGTTCCTCCACCTGACATGGTTCCTGTGGTCCTCATGGGTCACTGTGGTTATGACAATTAGCCTTTAATCAGATAATCTAACACATACTGTCTTCATGGTTAAACTGCTGAATGAACCAACTTGTTAACAGCCGTCATAGTGGATAAATGCACCTTTTTAGTTCTCTCTATGAAAAGTCCTGAATTCCCACTGTAATTTGTACCACATTTGGATAAAATCAGCTCACTAAAACTGGACAATGAGACAGCAAATCATCATTCAGGGAAAGGCAAACTGAAAGAATGCAAAGCAGAACAAAGTTTCTAGATTTCATCCTTTTTCCTTCATGCTGATGCCCCTGGCCTTCCGATAGTACTGGTTGCGCACATGGTACTCCTTTGCTTGCTTCACTGTGTTGTGAAGCAAAAGCGCAAATAGAACATACCTGGCCCTTTCTCAGCAGTTTTGGAGTAGACAAATAAGTAGCTCTGTAGTGTAGCTCAGTGTAGAAGTGATACTGTTTTCTTTCAGTGTATATTATAGTAAGAACGAATATTGTGCTCTTCAGCGTTCTGGACAGAAGACAAGAAGTGCATCATTCATACTCTCGATGAACTTCTTTGTAGCTTAATGTGCTGTCTTCCCTGATCCAATCAGGCAGTTTAAACTGTCTAAGTGCCACTGATGCATCCAAGACTATTTGGTGTTTTATAAAATCCTGGTTTACCTGGAAGAGTCTATTAGACTCCAGATCTTTGCTTTCTCCTCTAGTGAATGTAAGTTGCTTGGAAAGAATGTTGCTGCTTCATTGTTTAAAATCTCTGTGATCTTTCATTAAAATTCATCATTCCTATGGTGATGACAGCTACACAGTCCAGCTAGGGCTCTGCTAATCTAATCTAATGCTTGGCCCACTGAACTCATGATACTAGATTAAAAACAGCACTCCTCATATATGATCTTAATGTCTCTACAATTAAGAGATCTCACTTCTGATAAACCAGTTTCTCCCTTTTCTTCTTGGTGTCATTGTACTTATCTGCAGTAGTCCAAAGCAGATGTTGTTTACCCTGAAGAATCATATTTCCTAATGGCACAGTTATTATTAACAATAGCACATTACAAGACAGGGACCAGTCAGTGATTGGCTACATTTTATCTAATTTTACAAAGATGAATAAAGAAATAAACATGCAAAAATTTCCATTATTCATTGGTGTAAAATAAAAACTAAGTATATTTCCATTTTAAGGTTGATTGGGAAGAAAAGTATTTATGCATACATTTTGGAGGTAATTATCAACAGAAATTTCTATCTTGTGTATGAGAATTAAGATAGATGTGTCATCCTGAGAATTGAGAGTGAGTCATAGAAAAGCAGGGGAAGAGAGGTCCTATCAGCCAGCCCAGATAGACCTCTCTGCTCCATCAGCACTGCTAGGAGCGTAGCTAATGAAGGAACAAACTGCAAAGGCAGACATTGGAAATATATTCCCAAGCAGGGCATCTGGATCTTGCAGTTGCCAAGTGTGGTCTGTTTATACTCATCATAAATGTTAATGCTATGACTAGAAGAGAAAAAGGAGGAAGAAGGCAGGACAAAACAGCAAGAGCCATAGCAGTAGCAGAACAGGGTAGTAAGTCATCCTTCCTGAAATGGAGTGCTTATGTTACGGGAGATGAGCCTGTACTTCCTTCTAATCATCAGGCTATGCATTTGCAAGGTGTAAATAATCACTACTGCCTTGGAAAAAATTATCGCCCTTTAAAAAGGGACATAAAAATTGCAGATGAGTGTGGCTAAACTGTACATTTCACTTAGCTGACTGTAAAAAGAAAAACTACCTACAAAAAGAGTCATGATTTGGATTTTTCATAGTACTTACAGTGTGCAGTGGGAAGAGTTAAGAACGAAAAAACAGTATTTATCAAAAATACTGCCAGCAGTTACTTCCAAACCAGAGACTGCACTAGACTTATAGAAGTGAACTGTATAATAAACACTGTAGTATGTGGGTGGTGCTACTTCTGCCATTCATGTACAGTAAATACTATTTCATTTTTGCTTAAGAAAGAATACTTTCGATTGCAAAATAAATGTCATACTATAAGGCAGCGAACTTTTAGACATGGTACTGTATTGCTTGTTGTTTATAGCTAGAGAAATTAACATTAAAAGATTACTTTTTAGGTACAAAATTTATTGACCTTTCAGCCTAAGACATTTAAATATGCAGAAAAAAAATTAACGTGGTGAGAAAAAGCTTTAAAAGAGATGCAGCTTTATTTGAAAATAATCACATCTCTATTGTTCACACACGTGATACTAAGTACCTGTACACACCTGCAAATGCCAGTGAATTTTTTCCTAAATAATTCCCTAAGGAAAGTGCTGGCTCCTGAAATTGATAGCATCCAAATAGTTTGGGAGAACAGATTAACTTTCTGTAGAGCTTCCTTTTATTTACAATTGTTACAGAAAAATGGCATTTTTCTTGCACAGAGAGAGTCACCTTTCAATAACTCTGTTTATCTCTGAACATGTTAACTTAATCTTTAGAAGCTGTTTCAAATGTTTCATAAGACAAGAGCAGCTCTTCTGTAATTTTGAAAATCTCTATGTGCTGGGAGAAGCAAAAATGAAGTAACCACGTAAATTTTATAACGTTTTTTGTTTAATTATCCAAAGTAGCGAGGCATGTACAAATACCACACAATACACACACATGTACACAGTGTCTCAACAGTTTAGGCACTTAAGAGCAAAATACTGTGTGATAAAGTGGGTTCTCCTCTCACTTTTTCTCAGTCACAGTGGGTGGACTCATATGAGCACAAACAGAACAGAAGCTTCAAACTTGGATACCTTCATTTCAGGCTGGTCTCCGCTGTGAAAACTATAATAAAGAACCTCATCTGCGGCTTGCTAAAGATGAGAGGAAAGCATTGTGGGGAACAGAGCAAACAAAGACATTTAAATATCTGCAATTGTATGGACATCTATCTATGTATTCGAGTATCTGATTATGGCATAGTGATTGCCAGATAGTCTCCAAAATTATTCCTGTGGTATTGATCCAAAGATTTCTTCTGTCTTGGACAATCCAATGGTTTATTGCCACTAGGAGTCTATATGCCACGTGAAAGTCCCCTGGATGCTGCAATTAGTTGATAGTGGAAGGCAAACATTTGCAAAGTACTCTATGATATAAAAGAAAGAAGAAAGACCTATATATTTAATTTCCAGCTTTCCTAACCATCACATAGACATAAACATGTGATGGATATTTCTGGTCTGATGTAATACTAGTCAAGACTTTTTTGATTGCCTTTAGTAAGATGAAATTGTTTTAATCTGGTGATTTTTTTTTTTTCTCTCAGAAGAAGGATGTTTTCTCACTACTATTTGTTCAAATTATGATCTTAGTTCAGGTCAGTTTCAATGAAAATCATGCATGACAGCGTTTAAAACTAGTTCTTCACAGACACTCCTGACTATATGAGCTAGGCTTGTTTAAGAAGGAACACAGACAATGCCAACTGACCACAAGAAGTATATTCACAGAAAGCATGCCTCCTACTAGACCTGTGTTGCTAACGACAGTTGTTTATCTAAAATATTCTTAAAATACTCTTGATTATGGTGATTCCACAACTCTTCCCACATTATGCTTAAAATTAAAAGTTTTCTGGTGATGTCACAGCTAAGTGAAAAGGCATGTAAGTAGGTTTTAATAAAAAAGGTACATTTAGAGTAATTGCTACCCCCTATCTTTTGCAAGCAGTCTGAGAGCAGCAAATGGAGACTCTTAGAAACTTTCTGCTGTGCTGTAATGAGGATATGGTGTCTTTCATTGTGGAGGCTTTCTCTATTTGAGTCTAAAAGGAATATTAAAATAGATTAATTTTAGCAGATTAAAGCATTTTTTCTTTTTTTCTTTTTTTCTTTTTTTTTTTTTTTTAATATGGGTAAAAAGAGTGTTTTTGAGCCAGTCCAGTATGCCTGTGAGCATTTTGGATGTGGGTACAGCTAGATCCAATAGCTTAATCCCAAATTCATTCTAGTTCATGAACGTTGACCTCATTTTGAGTTTTAAATCAGGTCAATCTTCAGTGTCTTCATTAAGTTCATTAAGGGCAGTATTGGACATTCTTCCCCCTGCAGGAATGACAATAACAGCCCTTCTGTATGTAGCACTTGTCCCCGGGAAATCAGTTTTACAGTCCTAATTCTGTGAGTCACTGGGCGACGTGACTCACCCAATCTCACCCAACAGTATCTTCAATTCCAGCCTGATTCTTTGCTCACCAGGTAACTGAACAGAAGTACAGCTATTCTGAAATCTTTTGTTCCTCTTCCTAAGAGTCTCTCCTAAGCACATTGTATAAGCACGATCAGACTTCTCAGTGATACAAGAAGAACAGTGACTGTATACGAGTGTATATATAGTTCTGCAAGGTGAGGTTGCATGCTTGAGTTCTCTTATACAGTCTTGCAATGTCTATGGCTTTTTGTCCCTTTGAATGGAGGTGAAGGGGGTATGCGGCATTCTTCTGGAAATAAAACATATTTGTCATTCACAAACAGGTGCTTAGGATTTAACTTACGTACAGAGTGAACTCAGAGGCTCCTGTACTTTTAATAGTGCAGGATGAATGTCTTAGGGAGGAGAAAAAAAAATTAAATGCGGTAATGTGATCTGTAAGTGGAACAATTTCATAAAAATTTTGTTAGGCCAAAGTTAGATCCACTGACTACACATTTAATTCCTTTTAATTGGCCACACTGCTTGCATTTCAAATGAAATTCACTTTTCATTAAAAGTTGCTTTTATACAGTGGCTCTATAAAAAAAGAAATCTCCGCATGTGCAGGAAAAAAATCTCCTCTGAATACTCTGTTAAGAGTCCCTGTAAGATCTGAAAATGTGGCACGTTTCTTGAAATCCTATGCCTAATTTTGTAGCTAAATTCTGGCATGTATTACTCAGTCTAACCCAGATCTTTGTGTAGTTTCCTTTATGTCTTGAGTTTTTTTTTTGCTTTTCAGGATAAGGTGGACAGGGAGTGATGTAAAAGTAAAACAGTAAACCAGAAAGCTAGTAAGTAAATGTAGGCAACAAAATGACCTGAAATAATGGTCTCTGTAGAGGTTTGCCTCATGTAAAGTGGTACAACTCAAGGAAAGATGAGGAAGTTTTCATAAGCCGAATACATTCAATCTTTTTAAGCCCAGTGCATTCACAACATCACTTGTAATGAATGTGTAGGACAAAGCCTTCAGAGTACATTTAAACCCCATTAAACCCCACTGAGATTTAAGTAAGTGCCAGAGTGATTTTTTATGAAAATACATTTATTGTTTATATTCATGTCCCACCTCTAGATTTAAATCCACCACAGGTGCCATTTTAGAAAAGAACAGTGGTCCTACCCATAGCAGCCATGTATAAGCAAATGACAGAGATGGTAGAGAAGAGCTAAGCATCAGTGTTCATTTTTTGCAGAACGTCCCCTATGATGCTTCGGCTCCACTGTCTCATTGCCTTCTCTTCTCCCCAAGGTCTCAGTGCTAACACACTGCCCCACATGACTGCGCTGAGATAACTCAGTCAGGCCACAGATCTCCTGCTTGTGGGTAAACATCCGAAAGGCAACCAAGAGAGAGTTACCGTCCATACCTCCAGGATACAGACAGTAGAAGGTTTAGGCTGTTCCTGCCATGCTCACATTCAAAACCTGTCAGTCACTGGCCCTGCTTTTACAGACCTAGTTTAGATCAAGTAGGAAACACAAAAACACTCAGGCAAACAGTAGGCTTACTGGCCTGAAAAAGGACCTGGGTTTTTTTTCTCCTTTTTGGGGGAGGTGGAGGAAGGAACTTCTCCCTGCTGGGATGGGATTTCCTATTATTGCTTTCTCCAGTGGTCTTAGCACCTGAGCAAGTCTCGATTGGGAGGACAACCTCCTAGGGTGCTGTGTGGCTTTTATGCATGAATTTCTAGTTAGGATAGGATCAAATGCTGTTGGCATGGTGGCACAATTATTTTAGAGGAGTTTTAGGGAAAGCCATGGTTGGAGAGCTTTTCATTACTTGTTCAGTCTTTTACTGGTTGTCTGTTTTATGATCCAGCTATCTGAAACCCAGCTTCATCACTAGAGATCATTTGCAGAGTTTGTCTCTGGGCAGTGCTGTGGGTGTTTTCTAAATTGCCGTGGCCATTGTGGTCATTGTGGTCATTTTTCCTTTATCAGGAAAAAACTACATCAGTCCGTGCCTGGTGTCCCACAGTGACATTATCTTCCAAGCTCATATCCTCCTCTCTGCAGCACACACAGTCATGAGAATAGTTTCCTACTGTCCCTTCCAGTTAGCCCGTGTCCCCTCCGCGCCAGCCTGGGGCTCCCTCACTTGGGTAGTTGCAAAGTTCATGCTGACAGGTCACCACAGACATAACAAAGATTCATAAAATCATATTCCACCTAAAATATCAGCGGGGTGGAATTTTTTTCCAAGTACAGGTCCCAAATACTTAATTTTAAATTCTTCCATAAACTGGCAAGTCTGTAGAATTAGCCTTTTATGCTTTTATGTTCTCCTTTCTGAAGCTGCCTTAGCTCTGCCTGGACTGGATTGCCTTGTTTAGTGGTAGGAATTGAGTTGTTGCCTCTTGTAAGATGATGATGTGTTTGGCAAATTTCAACTAGTGTGGATGGTCCAGTCCTGTAATAAAATGTAATTTGGTTTTCTGGGCTAATTTACAATTGGAGAAACAGATCTTCTCAGGTAATAGCTATTTTCCTTTCCTGTTGCTGCTACTACTGCTATTTTTTTTCCCTCAGCACTGCTTGCCCAAAGGTGTCTATAGATATTAAATTCAACGAAATACAGCGAAATACCCTTGTTGATATCTTGTAGGCTTTGAGTGTGAAATAAGCTGAAAGGACTGTAACTCCCTGGGGAGATGCAGTTAGTGAGATTCAGGGTGGATAGGGGAGGAGGGGAAGAAGAGGACACGGCCTCTTTTCATGGTGTATCAAGAAGCATGGGGGCCCAGAGGGTGTTGTTAATAGGTGGCTCCACAACTCTGACAGCTCTCCTTGCCCGCCTCTTCTCCATGCAACAAATCCAGGACTGACTCTTCATCAGAATCACAGCAAGCAATTTCAGACAAATGAAAGATAGTCTCCTCTTTCACTTTGGGACCAAGATGTTAGAGATAGGACTTCACCTCCCCCCAGGCCATCAGCTGCCTTTGTGTCATTGTGCAAATCAATACAAATTCAGCCTCAGACTTCATCTGTAAAAGAGAGATAATCCCTCATTCAGGGAAGAATTTCAGCTGAGGTTTGTTGGCTTATGGATACCAGAATACAACAATCAGCTGGCAATAAGACTGTCAGCATCATGCCCCTCTGGGGGGAGGGATGTCCTATCAGCACAGAGATGTGGTAGCGAGGACTTGAATACAGAGATGAAAATAAACACATTTTTGTCATTCGTATTTCCAACTGTTTTTGAAGGAAGGCTTCTCACAGGGACCGTGAAGCCCAGAAGTGTACCTTCTAGACAACAAGGTACTATAATTTCTTCATTATTTATTGTGTTTTCTTGAGTAATAACAGCACAAACTGTGCAACCTCTCTCAATGTACATCTTGCAATGACTGTACTTTGAAATCATCACTGTCATGTTACTTCAGTGTGCTATATTTGAATGTCAGTACCATCTACCACAAACAGGAACATAATATCCTTTAAAAATAGTGAAAAGAATAGAAATCAAATTAAAATGAAAGCTACAGGCTTTCCCTTTTGAGCATCTAGCTTGTGCCTCTTCTAATATCACTAATTAAAGCAAAATGTTCCAATAAGTGTATCAGGAGTTTCAAAATATTACAAAATCTTACCTTTATTTGAGCTGCAATATTAGAGTAAATTAAGGAAAATGTAGAAGTTTTTATTCAACATTTCTTGATTTGCTTTTCTCTGTGATTATTCCTTAATATGTAATATAAAAATGTGTCATTCCTAATTAACATTTACAGTTAAATAATGTTCAACTCTTACATTCTTCACAATAATTGGGAAAGAAAACCTCTGTCTTTTGCTGACATTTTTCTTGTCAAAAGACTTGAATTTACTTAGGCTGTTTATTATTCCTGCTTTCATTTAGCTGATTTGCAATTCGCATCATCGTGCAGCCTCATGTATCCTTCAGGCAGTGAAAACCAAACTACAACTGAGGTAAATTTTTAGCAAGCAAACCAAAACCACAAAATCAAACAAAAAACCCAGCCTTTGGAAGTAATCTTCACACCCAGCCTGTCAGCAAACACAGTGTGAAGACACTACCCTCAACTCAAGCTCCTCAGCACTTTGTGGATAGGAAAACTCATTTGTAAATTAATTTTGCGCATGTGGTGGCACCTGAGCGCTCCCTCACCTAATGAGGAGAAGTCTCTTGTGGAGCAGCAGGGTGTGCATTGCTTCTGGTGGGACATTAGCCTGAGCAATGGAGCTCCATGCCTTGTGGGAAGAACTGTTTCATTACTCAAGTCATAGGCCTTAGGTTGCTAAAAACCCATGGAAATATCTGTTAGCTGAAGTTGCTGGCGTATTTGGTGGCGCTTGGGAGCTGTTCTGTTCTGGTTCTTTTACAGTACGTGTTTTGGGGACATTGGACCATCCGCCAGTGCAGCCTTACAAGACATGCATAGGACGCATCCCAGGCAGGCTGATTGCAACTCTTTGCCCAAAGGGAAGAACAGAGAAAGTAAAATATATAAATTTTATGGCTCTCTGTTACCTCAGTACAAAGCTGAATATGGCTGAAACATGTTCTTTTGCGTAACTCTGTAGACAAGACACAATACACCAAGGAAGATCAAGGCCTCATTCATATTAATTGTAGAGGTCAAGATGCCCAGGGAGGAGGAGACATGCAATTCCTCTGCATAGATCTGCCCAGCAGACAGAAATGCAGTGTGACACAAGTCATGTCTGGCCAAAGGAGGACAATGTGGTCCTCAGCTTTGTCCTTGTCCTTCTGTCCCTGTGCTTGGAGCTCAGGACTCGGGAGAAGGTTGCAAATGGGTTGACTCAAGCCTCTCGGCATGTGTGAGTGGGACAGTCCAGCAGCAGCTACATCCCCTCAAAGCATGAGGGCATCCTCCCCTCTGGCCTCAGTGGGTCTGAGGCTCCCGCTTCCCATAACTGGGTGGTACATCACCTGTGAAAGCGTTTTGCAGTGAGCAACACAGGACTGTTGGCAGATCTTCACAGACAGCAGGGGTGGTGGCAGACCAGCATAGTTAAGGCGCAGTAAGGATCCATAAACTCCTAAATAAGGCCTGAACCAAAGTTTCTTGGTCTATGGAGATTCTTTAATGATACTGCTGTTGTGTCTTTTGCAGAGTATCCTAGGTTCTTGCTAATTCTGTCTTCTTTACGAGGGTCTGTACATGAGCAAAACACCTACTGAGGAAATGAATCAGCATTGCACGGTTCGGCTCTTGGTTTATTTCAGGCAGTTAAGCATGGGCACATGGGACTTTTTTTCAAATTTCTAGTTCCATTAAGGTGTAATGAACCTTGCCTGAGGGCGCTTTATGCAGATCACCTGAATCTTTTATAGCTGCTATTTGCATATTTTATATAAAGAATCCTGAATCTCAATGTGGCATTCCTCTAACTTCATCAAACAAATATGAGGATAATAAGAGGGAGGCATCATCTTCCTTGTAAGACCTAGCGAATCTCCTGACATACAAACACACACAGGCACACACACATATCAGAGGTTTTTATTAGTTAATTTTAATTTATAATAGAATATTTCTAGAGTACTAGGTACCCAGGTTGCATTCCTGTTATATGAAGGATATAAATTTCTTTTAATGTAATTTGGTATCTATGTGACTTAAAGACTGTGTGACTGTTCTTAATGAAATCACATAAAATGTTATATATGCTATATTTGTAACCTTACATTTTGATCCAAAAATCTGGTTAGTGTTACAGAGATTTGGATCTATCTAAGTCTTTTAAAACATAATTGCGATTGATTTTTGTCTTTAAATATGTAATCCATAACAGAAATGTAATCACTTTTAATAGCATATATAATTAGATATAGAAAAGTATTCAAATATAAAGATAAAAAATATAAATATCCCAGTAGGAATGCAGACCTGTTAAATGGTAGGAGCATCTCCAGTAATAATTTTTTTTCAGATAGTTCATATTACAGTTTGTTCTGTGTCCATAGATTTAGCAATGTGTACTTAACAAATGAAGAGTTAAAAAAACTTACATCACTGCCTCTGAAATCTGAAGTAGAAAGTAATGAACATAATCCATTCTGCTAATGAGATTCATGAGATGCCATTCAGTGTAAATCAAAGTCAGTAAAACTTAGAGATAGTAAAAATGAGAAGACAGATTAAAATTGTGTCCAACATTTAGCAGACTAGTTCATAGCAGAATTACATTTTGGATGAAAACTACAGGGGGAGAGTTACATTTTCAGAATGTTGAAATAATCAGATTTGATATATTTGGAACAATGTTTCAAAAAGTTTTCGTTATTTGATTTTTTTATTTCATTTTAAAATCATTTAAATGCACTATTAATGTCAAAATTGTAACTTTTCTTTTTTTTTTTTTCGATTCATCGACATACTCTCTCCCCACACTTCCATCTCTCAGCATTTCATCTTCTTCAGGAATATTGAAATAGTCACATTTGGAACAAAGCCCAATTTTGAAACTTTGAAATCCACTGTGAAATGGCATTTTGTTCCTCTGCAGAGCCTTAGTCTGTCATTAAGTAATGACCCCAAACTAAAAGACCTCGTCAATATTTCAGTTTGCAGATTACCTCCTATTTTTTTGCAACACATTGGATAATACTCTGTAAATTGTAAGCGTTGATTAGCACGTTCATTAGCTGTTTGGACTATTGACATGATGACAAAGTTTTATTGTAATTTGAGTCATGAATTATTGACATAAAACATGTTAAGTATGGAAGTCTGCAGAGAAGAGAAGACCAAAATAATAGACTACCTAGCTATTACAAATATTCTGCATTTCAGGCTGGCTTTCTGGGCAGCTGTGGCAAAGCCACCACCTCTGGTACGGTCTTTGCATGTTGTTAAATTTTCCTGCAAAATTACTTTGTGACAAGTAATAGAAAAGATAAACTGAGTGGTGAGGAACAAACTGAATACACGTTGCTCTAAATTTGCATAAAGAAATGCAATGCCCAGGGCTCTGTGCCTCTGAGCCGAAGGTTTTCTGTTCTCAGAGAGCAAAGGAGAGGAGAAAGTAAGTACACAGGCAGTCTGTTCACATTAGCTTTATTTTCCTGAACGTTTCCTTGGGTTGTTTCTGTGCTGGGGAAGAGAGTGGAGATTACCTAGTGTAATTTAACTGTTATACCCTCTCTCTGCTCTGAGCAGGGTTGAATTGAATGGTTCCTGGAGCCCTGTCTGCAGCAATACTCCCTGCTTGGAGCTACACCAAAGTGCAACAAGTAGCGACACTGGGAAATGTGAGGACAAATTATCTAATGAAAATTTAACTTTTCAGTGATATGAAGAAGGAGAAAAAGAAATACCAAGAAGGAAGTTTATTTTTATTGGCAGATTTGACAACATGATGTCTCAGCTACAGTCTCCGCAAGGTGGAATTGCATTCGTAACCACCCTTTATTTTTGCCATCTCTGTTCAAGCTCGGCAGGTTGCTGCGCCACACCATAAGGAGCTACATATTCACATCACAAGCTGGAGCTCCGTATTTAATTCACTGACAGCAAATAAATCCAGCAGCAAACATAGCTGTCATCAAAATACAGAGGAGGCAAGATGATGCATGTCTACATGCTGTTCATATGACACGTACGGACACTACATAGGCACTGACGCGATCCCTGGGAAAGGGCTGTACAGCCATGTGCCGCCATTCACACCACTCAACACAGGGGCACCAGATGCTTCCTGGTATTCATGAAGGATTAAAGCCACCCTAAGCCCAATTAGTGACACACCTTCTGAGCGTGCCCAAAGGACAGGGGTAGGTTATGTTTTCATGTATTAACACAGCACGCTTTTTTCATTCAGGAAGGCTACAGGGAGTGTAATTTATATTAGATGATAATTGTTGGGTTTCTCTTCTTCCATACAAAGGCAATCAGCAAAGCAGAGATTATTAGTCCAACTTTAATTAGATATTTTCACACCCTTTAGCTTTCAGGTTATTGTTTTTCCCCAGTAACTTTCTCAACCTCTGTTGCTCTTCGGTTGAAATAGATTGGGGTATGTAAGAACTACTACAGCAGCCCTTTCAGAACATAAATTCTCCTCTAAACTAGGAGTACTTGCTACTAGTATTTTATACTCTTAGTTCTATGTGAAAAAACCCTAATTTTTTTCAAATTTGGATATTTTGTTTAGAATGAAAATTATGTAAGTTGAACACAACTTTATCAAAAATTTTTTGCCGTAAGGTATTTCTGCAAGCAGAAATATGTTCATGCTCATGGCAGTGGAAGATGATGAAATAATTCACCTGATTATCAGTAAAGCTACTGATCTCAAATCTGAATTTGATCAAACCGGAAGAATAAACACACCTCAAAAGGCCATGCTAAAAAATGCTTGATTTGAGAAAATTTGTGAGCAGTATAATCTGGTTTACATTTGCTAACACACAAGTTTAAACAGAAAAAAACCCCCACCCAAAACTGGACTCTTATCTTTCTCTAGAAAGAAATACCATAAAAGATGGTTCTACAGTTTACTTAAGTCATCTCAGCTATGTGTATTTTTTGCTTTCAACAGTTGTGATGGGACTTAAGAAAATGGGAATTTTTTTCCCCGAGACAAAAAATCAAGAAAAGGCTCTCATTTCCAACTCAACTTGGTTCCCCTTTCAGAGCACTTCTTGATTCAACATCTTCCACACCTTATTGAAAAGACACTGCAGCAAAGAAGAAAGACCAATTGATTCCCACCTTGTAAGACAAAAGTTTACGATCATTAATTTAAGGCAAAAATTAGTCTATTTTACTTTTAAAGTAAGAATCGCACCAAACAGCAGGTATCAGAACTATGTATGTAATGATGCCACATTTGGTGTTCTGTGTTAATGTATTTTGACTGCTTACAAAGAAATTTAGTAATCAGTAATCAATTTAGTAATCATTTCAGCCTTGTGTCGTATTACCTTTAGTAATTAAGGTGGTGCCAGTAGTAGTCAGTGTTTTTAGTTTAAGATCCTGTTTTCAGGACTGCCTTCAGTAATGTTCATTTAGAGAGGACATACTAGATCCACTCAGTGAGTGAATGTCACTGATCCATTAAAAAAAATTATAACAAACTCAAAGCAGGGTCTTAAGTACAGTCTCTAATACAGATGAGAAGTTAAGAATTTTGACATGATCCAGAGAGAGGGAAGAAAACCTTTAATAATTAGAAGCCTGCAGTCTTTCCACAGACTTCTTGCTTAACTTTGGAGAGATGTCGTTTAAAGTATTTTCCTTGCATATTTATGTCATTTAGCTGGATGAGAAAGGCCATACTCACCAGAAAACACAGCTGTACTTGTAAAAATGCTATGGCAACGGATAAGTGCTTTTGTTGGCATAGATTATGTCATTTAGGGAGGCACTGGAATTATTTTGGATGAAGAGTCCCCTGAAACATGAGACTTATCCTACATCCCAGTCTCCACGTAGCATATTTCTTCCCAGGGTGCAGTCCTCTGAGGGAAGTTGGTGATGGCTCTGGTGCTCTCCTCCTAAACTGTCATCGTCTTCCTTCCCGACAGTGAGGGTTTTCCTTCTCCACACTTTCTCCAGTCTGCAGTGCATTGCACTCTTTTTCTGCCATCTTTCTGCAGCTGTTGTTCCTGGGTGCTGGCATCTGAACTTCCCTAGCCATTGCACTGGATCACCTGCTTCCCTCTCTGCAGATCTCCTGGATCATTCCCCAGTCCCTTGCAGACCTGAATTAGTGACAGCTTCCCACATGAGCACATCTCCTTTGTCTCATCCTGGTCATTGCCTGATCTCAATCCATTACTGAATATATTATAATTTAAGCAGGCTGTTCAGTAGAAGTTAATCATAAAATCAAAGGTGGTGTTGCCTTCTGATTTAGTAGAGGTAGATGCTTCTTACAACAAAGGGGCTGTCTTTGTGGAAGAGCTTTCTATGCTTAAACAGGAAATATGTGGCGGATTAAGTAATAAGCAAGCATTTTCACAGCTTACTGTCAGGGTGCAGATGTCATCTGGTTGACCATGATCTTTTTTTGGAAACACAAGGAAGAAACTGTGATATAATAGAGCTGTTGAGGTTCTGTTACATGGCAGGTCCACTTTGTGTACATGCTGCAAGAGTAGTTGTTTCTAAATATTTTTTTATTTTTTTTTTAGTTTCCTATGTGGCCTTAGTGTCTCTTTAAGGCTGTTGTGTGGGAATGAAATGTTTAGTGCTGAAGGATCAGATCCAAAAATAGAAAAGAAATAGTTCTGAACATAAGCAACTGTCTGAGGTACAAAGCCTAATGATGAATATCATTATTAAAAATAGGAAATGGTGGTAGAAATGCTACTGAAGTGTTCATTTCTAATAACGGCTTGTTTGTTCTGTCTCCAGTAAGATAAACATCGTGGAGAAACTCTATGGAAAAACGTGAAATTGAAGGTAGTAAATTAAATTTTCCCACCACCAGGTTTTAAAAGCTGTAGTGCACACTCCGTTAGAGCAGAAAGTCTGGAGAATGCTTCCTTCTGGCTACTCTCATGACCAAATTATTTACAGAAATAAAAGCAAAGTCTGAAGAAGCTGACGTCTCCTGGAATTTGCTCTTTCAAAGCTATAGCAGCTGAAAACCCTATTAATAAACGTATGGGTTTTTTAAATCAAATTAATTATTTACAACCACCGTCGTGGCTTGAAGCTGGCTCTTCCTAAATAATATGTAAGAATACTTTTGATGACATTTCAGCCCGCGTGTCCTCTTTCTGGAAGGGTGGTATGTGGGGAAGATGTTGGTGTTCCAGTTTACAAGGCGAAGGGTCGTGGAATGTTTTGAGTCTTGATTTAGGCCCAGGAACGAGCCCTGCGGCTGCTTGGGAAGAATATTCTCAGCTGAGAAGCAAAACATTCCATGGTCCTTAACTAACTCAAACATCAACAACTGACCTTCACACAGTGGCATGAATGAAAGACTTGAAATCCAAGAATTGTACCGTTTTAGATCTGAGTTCTCCAATGTGTCTGACGTTGTCATATGGTGACTCCGTAATTTTAAGTTATGTGTTGTACCAGGGACATTGTGTTCACCTAACAAGAAAGGGAAAAATAAGTTTTCCAAATGGTCATAATTCTTTTTATATAGCAAGTATATAAATGGCTACAGGGTTTTGGGTCAAAGAAGTTAATATAAGTTTATTTTATAATAGATGAAAATGAAAAGTTTTCTTAAAGATACTATAGTGTAGTCTCTCAAAACTGATAAAACTTGTCAAGCGTCAGAGTAACTACTTTGAAAGATGAATTAAACTAAGACCTTTTTAATTAAGGTTTAAGTTAGAAATGATTTATCAAGTGTTAAAATTAGGCATATCACACTTTGTTTTTTACAAATGTAATTCCTGAAGTTGTTATAAAGGTTAATATTAATTCCGCTACGCAAAACAACTCTAAATCTATACAAATATGTACTACAGAACTAAATAACCATCTATCCAAAACACAGTTTAATATATTATTAAACCTTCTGCTGCTGCCTTTCATAATTCTTCTGTGGCCCACATGGAAAGAGTTTGTGGGCTAAATGCATTTTCTGGATGACATACTAAGAGCCTTCCTACTTCATTTAGGCATGTCTAAATCTAAGCAAATCAACACCAGCCTCCCTTGTGGTCCGCAAGATCTCCAGGAGGAATTAATCTGATCCTAAAGGAAGTATCTAAGATATGTACAAGGCATCTCTGCAGCGGCCTGTTTCACTACACTGACTGTAAAGGAGGACTCCCCTTAGTTAATTTAACTAAATTTAACTAAGCCTACTGTAAACAACTAAATTTAGACAACTTAACTTAGGTGGGAGGAATTCCTCCACAACAGTTTACATGCCAGTTAGAAACGATGATCTCACTGTCGTGGGCAAAGACGAAACTGGCTGTTTGTCTTGGTGAGAGTGAAGGCATAGTATTGGGACATGGGGAAGCTTTCACAGTTGCCCCATTCTGTGTCTGTTTTGAGAACCTACTGGAGACAGGCATTAGTCACTCCAGTATGTTCCTCATGCAATTCACTTTAAAACTAATTTATAATCATTTCATTGTCACCTTGGCATGATTAGATTATTTTCTTTGCCTGCATCCTCTCACTCAGGAAGTAGTTTGTTATACTCTTAAACTGCGCAGCTCTGGGTACACTTGCAGTGTAAACTAATGGCCAGGGATCAGAAAAAGTACAAAAAAAAAAAATCTCAGTTCTTTCTTCCAAGTATGTTTCTGGCATAGTATGTGATACTGGGCATTTATAGCTCTGTTTCTGTTTTCATACATCATCTGTTGCATTCGTAAGTAACTTTTGCAATAGCTACCATGATGGCTTTGCATTTCAGGTGTTAGCTTCTAGGTATTCCAGTAAGACAATTTATATATTTATATAAGTAATGAGGTATATTTTATTTGTCAGCTAGACCACTGTGGAAGGTATAGTTCAGAACATCTTATTTTAGCTAAATTTTTTCTTGATTTACAAGCTCGGGATGGAGGAGTTTGAAATATTCAGCAGTTGGCTGACAAAAGCTTAGAATTTTGCACTTGGCAACTGATCTATTTGAGATGGAGAGTGATGGTCTTATAGGAGTGGTAACGAGTTGTAGTGCATTAACTTGATGCAAGATGACAGCCTTTTCCCTTCAGTGCTATATTGCATATTTGATAGAATAGTCCTTGGAGTTTCATTATTCTGCAAATGTCCAGCTATTAAAAAAAGTCATAACCGGATCCACTTTAAAGGTTGTTTAAGCAGCGGGAAACATCTCATGTCCCCTTTACCTGGCAACCTACCAGGCTGCTTGACATCTGTCTCCATCCTCCAACTACATTTTGCCAACTGTGCAAGAAGATTCAAGTAATATGGATGTATTTTCAGAGGAAACATCCATGTTGAAGATGTTTCTGATCCATATGATCCCTGTAATTTAGAATACTGCCATGTCTACTGAAGCAAACATTAAAAAAGAGCAAAGCTCTCTCATGTGAGGCCTTTTTTTAGATTTCTTTTAGTAATAATCAGAAATAGTATCACAATACAATGCAGCTCCATTTAGGCATTTGTAGGTGGTGTGTGGAGAACATTATCTTAAGAAAAAGAATATACAAAGCATCTTTATTGAGACTCAACATAGCGGTAACAACTAAGCAGATTTGCTCCTAAAAAGGCCACATGGTAATTAATGTGGCAACTCTTGCGGTTTTCTAGATGACAAAGTTAATTCTGACCTGCAAATGGACATAAGCGATTAGAAATACCTCAATTATTGTTCTTAGGAGACTTTTCAAGAGATATTTTTAAATAGTTTTGCCTTGTCTTGCCAGCTGAAGCAATATTTCACTACCAAGGTTGATTTGCAGAGTTTCTGAAGAATAGTTAAAAAAGTCAATGAATCTTTCATAGTATTCTGCCCATATGGGTCCATTACATATAAATGTTTAAAAAATTAAAAAAAACTCACAACAGCTGCAGAGGTTTGTTTTCAGTCAAGAAGGAAAAAAAAAGTAGAGGTAGCTAGAGACAAATCACTCTTGACTTGTTCTGGAGGTCAGTACAAATCCTGGCTAGAGTTTAAGAACTATAATGTTAAAAGTCTGTAGTGCCATCCAAAATAGAATGGCTTTTCCTTGTTTAATGGCTATATTCTGCTTACTTAATCTGTACTGTACTATGTATAGAAAGCATAAATCCAAATTCTTTTCAATGCATATTCGGAATCAATATTACACACTGGCAGAGCAACATTTTGCTATGGCCAGTTATAACTGAAACAACTCTCTCTCACTCTCACCAGAGCCCATCTCGGAAACCGAGAACGTCCAGCGGCTGGTCCCACATGAAAGGTGCCAGGACTGAACAGTGTTGCTTGCCCTTGCTATCCCTTGGCCGCGCCTTCACAGCCCCACCAACACTGGGGCTCTGCGCTTTCCTAGCCACTTAACGGTCCCCTCACTCTCTCTCACTCTCGCCAGAGCCCAGCTCTGAAACTGAAAATATCCAGCGACTGCTCCAACATGAACGATGGAGTATAGGGCAAAAATTACTTTATAATTTTCAGTTCATTTTTTCTGTTTTGAAACCATGTCATCAATTTCATAGAATCATAGAATGGTTTGGGTTGGAAGGGACCTTTAAAGGTCATCTAGTCCAACTCTCCTGCCCTGGGGAGGGACATCTTCAACTGGATCAGGTTGCTCAAAGCCCTGTCCAACCTGACCTTGAATGTTTTCAGGGATGGGGCATCTACCACCTCTCTGGGCAACCTGTTCCAGTGTCTCACCACCGTCATTGTAAAATATTTCTTCCTTATATCTAGTCTGAATCTTCCCTCTTTTATTTTAAAACCATCACCCCTTGTCCTATTGCATCAGGCCCTGCTAAAAAGATTGTCCCCATCTTTCTTATAAGACGCCTTTAAGTATTGAAAGGCTGCAATAAGACTGACACAATCAGTGCTGAGAGCCCTGTATTTCAGGGGATTTACCTCAGATAAGCTCTATCCTAGTCCTATGAGCTGAGTGGTAGCAGCTGGGGTGTGGTAGGCATGCTCCTGGAGCACACAATCTGGCTTTGGGTCCTTTGAAGGAATCTAGTCCGCATACTCCAGGATGCTCTGCAGCATTAAACAAAGCATGGTAGGACAAGGAAAATCAGGGGATTCACTTAGAGGGTACTCTGTTGATGTGATAGCAGACTAATGTAGATGCAGCTACAATAACCGAATCTATTGTTTTCAGAGTTGAAACTCTAGCACTGACATAAACCGCTCTCATCATTAAATACCTAAGAAAGTTCCCCCTGGTTCACTGGTACTTGAGAGTTTTATAGTTATTTCCATGGATTCTGGTGGCTGGTACAATTTTTTAAGAGGCATTTGGTGTTAAAAAGAGCTTGATCAAGGGAAGGGTTGTTACCTATCCTACATCTTTAGTGCATGAATAGGTTCCTTACTCTATATGTAGAAATGCTTAAAGCCTTCAGGATGGGGTCTGCTCCTGCTAGACCTGCTCGAGGTCTGCTCCTATTGCACTGTATTATTTGCTGAGGCAGGTGCAGTCTTAGAGTATCTATTCGTCTAGGCATCACAGCAAGAAAAAAATAATGCTTAAGCTCCAGTGCATTGTCGTGACCGACTGAAAGCTTGCAGATGCTTTTAAGAAGCACAAAACAAGTCTCAATAAGCAAACTGTTGCCTTCCTTATGCCTTGGTTCTGTCACATGCAGATCTGCAGTAGCAGGTGGTTTTCTGAATATAGCTGAGACAGCAGGGCTCTTGTCATGGCAGGCACAGGTACACCTGCTCTTGCTTCCTCTTTGCCGGTTGCTCTTGATCAGGCTTGCTTTGCAGTTACAAGCAGCGTTGCAGTGTTTAGTTATTTTAGCAATCACTCAGCTGCTCTCATCAAATCAGACTGGACTTGGAGAGTAGAAGCAGAGCTGGTCACCAGCCAATTTGATTCTTCACTTCTACCTTCTCACCTGACACAAACTGGAGTTTGGCAGATAGGCTGCTAACGGTTTTCTCAAGAAGGCTGGCTTGTTTTCCTTTACACTTGCTATTTTTGGTTTAGTCTGGTTTGGGGTTTTTTTTGGAGGAGAGGTGCGGATGAAATGAAAAGTTGATTGAAGAAATTTGAAGGTAAAGGTAAGGTTAAAGACTCTCGCTTCAGAGTTGGCACATGATACTGAAGTCGTCTTATGCTGTCACCCCTGAAAATATGACAGCAACAAGTTGTGAATGCACTAGGAAGCTTTGTCTGTTGTCCCCTAGCAAAAGGCAGACACATAGCGAGTATAACCCAAATCCTTCTAGTTAATAGATGTCGAAGATGAAAACAGCTTGGATGAGTGGTTGTCAATAAGCAGGCTGTTAGTAAAATTTACTTAAGTAGGTCAGTATAAGTATAATTAGAAGTAATGGGGTGAAAGCTAGCAAAGTAAAATATCAGCTAAATATCTGGAAAGCATTTTGAATAGTGAAGTGTGTTGGACTGTGAAACTTTCTCTCCTAGTGTTGAAATACTTGCATATGTATTCATCATTTATATTCTTTGCTGTTTTGCCTTTCTAATGTGATATGATAATCATGTATCTATAAAAATTATTGGGAAATCTTGGTGCCTCTGATTTAATCCTAGCAGTATATATATCTCCAGTGGGGCAAATAGTGAGCCAAATATCATAGATCAGAGATAACCAGATGGCAGCCCAGAAGGGCTCTGACGTCTGCTCAAATGTGGAGTAACAGGGTACCAAACTGTAGGATGATGACACCCTGTTGCCTGCTAGCACTTTGTGTCAAGGCAAAAACTTTAATTGCCCCAAAAGCGAAGCAGTGCCTGCAACAGCCTTGTATGTGCCAAGTGATGACTGCTAATATATTATCTCTTCATTTTCTCATCAGATACAGATTTAATGGGAGACATTCTTGACTTCGCTCTGAGTAGCAACAAGTGCATGGCAAACTCTAGATTGTGCAATGACCTGCAACTGTACAGGCATCTCCCATCCCCCCCAGTATGTTGCCAGTATCTTTGAAGTCTCAGCCTTTGCTGACCTTCTGACATGATGGGGAGATGAGACATGCTCCTTTCCATCCCTCTGACACAGCGTGTGGCTTTTTATAGACTGCACAGCCAGGGAGCAGTTTGACAGCAACACCCCTGGTGTTGCAGCTGCCTTCCTGTACGTTGTGTGCATGACTCCTTACCCAGCGGACATCTAAACTCAGTGTGCTCTTTGGCTCTTCCAAATGAGTCACCTGGCAGGGGATACCTGCTGCAGAGGCAGCCAGTGTCCTGCCTGTCATGACTTTCACCTGACCTACTTCAGGTGAACTGACTCTTCTTTCCCTACTGACATTTTGTGTCTAGCTACTATTAATTAGAGGCGACTATGGGCAGCCATGGGGAATCTGTGGGCTGGAGGTCGCACTTCTGAGACACAGAACTGTTTGCCAGCATCACTGGTTCTCGGGCAGAGCCACACTGCTGATGTGTGTGGTGCAGAACATGCCTTGCCTGTCACTCCAGAAGGGCATGGGTCTTCCACTGGGTTGTGTCGTTAACTATTAGTCTCCTGTGGACATCTATGATACCCTAATGTATCATCTTATGCCCCTACACAGCAATATTGAGGTGAGTGAACTCTACTCAGCATGTGCACACGGGGTCTGTTTGCAGCTGTCTGTAAGTATGCTAGATGAGAGTGTAGCCTAGAAAGCGTTGCAGCTGATCAGTATGTAGGTACCTAAGGTGAGTTGAATCACTCTGCAAATGCTGCTAATTCTATTGACTACAGCTGTGTAAAGTTGCCTAAAGACAGATGCCTAGTGCAATCTGAGATGGCATCCTGCTTGCCTTCTACCTATGGACAAAGAAGGGTATACTCTTTTCGGCCAGTCCCCAGAGGTGTCTCGGACACATAGGATATCTTAAAGGTCATTAGACTTTCTGTTTAGAAATGTAATCCCATCCTAGCTATCCACATACATCAGAGGGAGTTTAGGGACTTACCTCAAATATCGATGTCTACATTTAGACATTTAACGTAGGTGTCTTAACCCTGAACTGAATCCTACCCACAGATTTATCTTCCAAAAAGTAGTCTAGGGACATGAAATTCCCTGAAGCAAAATGCCAAGAACTTGCCAGTAAATGATTGTCAAATATATGCAGCACTTTGACACAGCTCTCATCCAAACAGTTGGTTGCTGTTCAGAAATAAATATGAGTATACTTTTAGGGTCTTCTGCCACTACGTGTGATTCTCAGTTCTGTGTAATTTACCATATTCAGATGGACACGTTCTGTTGCTTGATCCCCTGCCCATTTGTTGTTTTGGTACAATTTCTTTTCTGGCCCAGTCCTGTCAGTTGCTAAGCCACTGCTAAAAATGGTGAATGTTTTTTACTGTTACTGATCTCTACAACATGCAGGATCAAGATACCCTTGTTCAGTCAAACCGTATAATTGTTTCTGAGAAGAAGAGGGTTTTATTACCAGCTGTTTTTTCCACCTTGAGGTTGACCTTATGTTTTCAGGCAATTAGCTTGATTAAGTTCTCCTGCCATGCCACTGCGCAATGAGCAGTGGAACTACTCTGCAAAGGCGATGTCTAAATTATACTACCCTTGAATTAGTCCCGCTTGTCTCACTATCTAAGCAACTGAGTGTGATTAGTCTAGAAACAGTTCGACCTCTGAAAAAAAAGTCTCTGATTTTTAGCATGAGAATAGCAAATGACATTAAAACCTCTTCCAGCATTTCCTTACTCAACCAGAGTTGAGTAAGTGCTCAAGCAGAGCATGCACCAATGGCTTGTTCCAAGTGTAGGCACCGACAGCCTTAAATTTTTGCTGCTCTAAAAAAAATATTTCAATTCTTAATCTTTCCCAAAGGGAATCTTCATTCCATTCACAAGCCTTCATTTTAAATGGGATGATTTGAACTTATTTGTCTGCTTTTCCCCTCAGAGCTCTGGTGAAACAAGTATCAACTGTTTTTATGGTGGATGATATTACATTAGCAGTTCCTGATTATTTGTCAAGGGCTATTGCATGTCTGGAGCCGTGGCACTTGATGGAAAGAATGCCACTACCTAATATTAGATTTCCTTGAATAGAAACCACTGGTGTTGGCCAGAACATGAGGGCACTAACCCACTTCAGCGGTGGGCAGTGTTCAGCGTAGCTGGCTGTGGCTGGCCAGGTGGTGATGTGAGTCACGTGGGGCAGCACAGCTCAGAAAGGACCAATGGAGATCCCTGCTGGGGACACCAGTTTGGTTGTAGGGAGGCAATGGCTGGAGGGCATGTTGCTATGATGAAATGTGCTGACTGTGCTTTCAGGGAAGATGTTACTGTCAGGTCAGAATAATCTGTTCCTTATTTAGTTAATACACCCCCTGCACATGGAATTTCTAACAGAGTCATTGTTAGTTTTTCAGCATTTTCTTTGCAGCTTCATTTGTGCCCTGCTGTTCTCCCTATATAGCTACGCTAGATACTTGTTTTTCTTTCATCAGGTCTTGAAATGTCCACTCTTATCAACTTTGTAGACCATTTTCTATCTTGCTTTGCCTCTCTTTTATTCTAGCAAGTTTTCCTGGAAACTAAAATTCATCTTGGGCTGGATCTTTGTCTCCTGTCTTGCACTAGCTTGGAACCTGAAACCAATTTATTTGGTGTTGATCTCTTATGTTCCAAAATGTACGTGTAAACATGTTAGATGTGTTCTGATTTTATAAAATACAATTTTCTGAGAGCCTGCACTGACTTGGATGGAACTTGATGTTATTTTTGAAAAATCGTATTAAAGGGTGCTTAAATGAATGTTTAGACCCATGGTGTTTTGGAACAATGTGCTGATTATTCAAAACATTGGCCTGATCTCATATTAGCATGGCAGTCTAATAAGTGAGAAGATGAAATATAAAATATTGCAGCTATTAGACAGCATCTAAACATACATTGTCTTTACAAACTCATTGTTTTTTATAGCTACACCAAACTGTTCTCATTCATATTAGTAATATTACTTTGTTCCTTGCTCACAGGAATAAGTTTATTTCATAAGTTCAGTATCAAAATAGCATTATTTCAATTTCTTCCTATTCCCTGATGTCAGAAAGAAAGCTGAATTCCTTCTTAAAGGGAAAATGACAATGCAGGTAATCTGTCTATTTCCGCTGAAGATAACTTTTACTCCTTCATGTAAGATGAATCCCAGATGATTCAGAAACACAGTCACAGAATCACAGGGGTTGGAAGGGACCTCTAGAGATCATCTAGTCCAACCCCCCTGCCAGAGCAGGGACACCTGGAGCAGGTTTCACAGGACCGGCATCCAGGCGGGTTTTGAATGTCTCCAGAGTCAGAGACTCCACCACCTCTCTGGGCAGCCTCTTCCAGTGCTCTGCCACCCTCAAAGGAAAGAAGTTCCTCCTTAGGTTTAGATGGAACTTCCTACGTTCAAGTTTGTGCCCATTACCTCTTGTCCTGTCACTGGGCACCACTGCAAAAAGACTGGTGCCATCCTCCTGGCACCCTCCCTTGAAGTATTTATAGGCATTGATGAGATCCCCTCTCAGCCTTCTCTTCTCCAGACTAAAAAGACCCAAGTCCCTCAGCCTCTCCTCATAAGAAAGATGTTCCAGCCCCCTAATCATCTTTGTAGCCCTTTATTGTACCCTCTCCAGCAGTTCCCTGTCCTTCTTGCACTGGGGAGCCCAGAACTGGACACAGTACTCCAGGTGCGGCCTCAAACAGGGCAGAGTAGAGGGGGACGATAACCTCCTGCGACCTGCTTGCCACACACCTCTTGATGCACCCCAGGATGCCATTGGCCTTCTTGGCCACAACGGCACATTGCTGGCTCATTGGCATCCTGTTGTCCACCAGGACTCCCAGGTCCCTTTCCACCGAGCTGCTTTCCAGCAGGTCAGCCCCTAACCTGAACTGGTGCATGGGGTTATTCCTCCCCAAGTGCAGTACCTTACACTTGCCTTTGTTGAACTTCATGAGGTTTCTCTCTGCCCAACTCTCTAGCCTGTCCAGGTCATGCTGAATGGCAGCACAGCCTTCCGGTGTGTCAGCCACCCCTCCCAGTTTTGTGTCATCAGCAAACTTGCTGATGGTACCCTCTACCCCTTCATCCAGGTCATTGATGAATATGTTGAACAGGACTGAACCCAGTACTGACCCCTGGGGAACACCACTTATCACAGACCTCCAACTAGACTCTGTGCCACTAAGCACAACCCCTCTGAGCTCTATCTGCCAGCCAGTTTTCAATCCACCCCTCTGTCCATTCATCTAACCCACACTTCCTAAGCTTGCCTATGAGGATGCTGTGGGAGACAGTGTCAAAAGCCTTGCTGAAGTCAAGGTAGACAACATCCACTGCCCTCCCCTCATCTATTTGTCCAGTCACGCCATCGTAGAAGGCTATCAGATTAGTCAGACGTGACTTCCCCTTGGTAAATCCATGTTGGCTACTTCTGATAACCTTCTTTTCCTCCAGATGCTTTGAGATGATGCCCAGAACGAGCTGTTCCATCATCTTTCCAGGGATGGAGGTGAGGCTGGCTGGCCTGTAGTTTCCCAGGTCTTCCTTCTTTGCCCTTTTTGAAGACTGGAGTGACATTGGCTTTCCTCCAGTCCTCAGGCACCTCGCCTGTTCTCCAGGACCTTTCAAAGATGATGGAGAGCGGCCCAGCAATGACTTACGCCAGCTCCCTCAGCACTCACGGGTGCATCCCATCAGGACCCATGGACTTGTGGATGTCCAGTTTACTTAAATGATCTCTAACTTGATCCTCCTCAACCAAGGGAAAGTCCTCCTTCCTGCAGACTTTCTCTGTAACCTGCAGAGTCTGGGACTCCTGAGGGCTGGCCTGAGCAGTAAAGACTGAAGCAAAGAAAGCATTCCGTAATTCCACCTTCTCTGCATCATCTGTCACCATGGCCCCTGTCTCATTCAATAGTAGGCCCACTTTTTCTCTAGTTTTCTTTTTGCTTGCAATGTACTTGAAGAAACCCTTCCTGTTGACCTTGACGTCCCTTGCCAGATTTAATTCCAAGGAGGCCGTGGCTTTCCTCGTTTCGTCCCTGCGTACTCTGGCAGCATTCTTGTAATCTTCCCAAGTGGTCAATCCCTTCTTCCACTTAGTGTAAACTTCCTTCTTCCACTTGAGCTTTTTCAGAAGCTCCCTGCTCAACCATGCAGGTCTCCTGCTTCCCTTGCCTGAGTTCTTGCTCTTAGGGACACACCGATCCTGAGCTTGGAGGAAGTGATACTTGAATATCAACCAGCTCTCTTGAGCCCCCTTACTCTCTAGAGTCCTAACCCATGGGATTTCTCCAAGCAGTTTCTTGAAGAGATCAAAGTTAGCCCTCCTGAAGTCCAAGGTTGCAACCCTACTTGTTGTTTTATGCCTACTGCACATAATCCTGAACTCAGTCTTCTCACGATCACTACAGCCAAGGCTGCCCTCAACCTTAATGTCCTCCACCAGTCCCTCTTTGTTGGTCAGTACTAGGTCCAGAAGTACACCTCTGCTTGTCGGCTCCTCCACCACTTGAGTCAAAAAGTTTTCATCAAGACACTGGAGGAACCTCCTGGACTGTACCTGCCTAGCTGTGTAGCCTTCCCAGCAGATACCAGGGTGATTGAAGTCCCCCATGAAAACCAAAACCTATGATTGTGAGGCGGCTCTCAGCTGCCTGTAGAAGGCCTCATCAACTTCTGCATTCTGATCAGGTGGCCTGTAATAAACCCCCCCAAGTGTCCCTTGTGTTAGCCTGCCCCTTAATCCTTACCCACAAGCTCTTGACTCTCTTTTCATCTGCCCCCAGGGATAGCTCAATGCATTCCAGTTGCTCTCACATAAAGAGCAACTCCACCACCTCGCCTTGCTGGCCTATCTTTTCTAAAGAGGACCTAGCCATCCATGACAGCGTTCCAGTCATGTGAGCTATCCCACCATGTCTCAGTAATTGTGATGAGATCATGGCCCTGTGACCGCACACAGATCTCCAGTTCTTCCTGTTTGTTCCCCAAAGTCAAAGAGGCTAAGATATTACTGTTTTCTACAAATGCATCATGAAGGTATCTCTTAGGGAGTTAGAAAAGTTATTCTATAAGCAGGTGCTAGAACAAGAAAAAATGAGTATGAATTGTCTATGAGTAATTTTAAACTGAAAATTAGGATTTTAAAAAAGTATGTTTTGCAATTATATTCTTGTAGATACATGGAGTAAAGAAACTACTTTCAAGACAGCATGAAGATTACGTTGTAGAAGTATACAGCAATGTTACTAAAAGCTGGTTTTGCCTTTAGTTTATGTGGATTGTGCTCAGCTTCATATATTAAACTTACATCTTTAGAGGAAGAAAAAAATATTTGCAAATGGAAACTCCATTACTAAAAACTGAATTTGAAAGACATTCATACATTCAGTATGTCACTGTGCAATGTTAGCAGGCAGGGTACTATGGACAATGTAGGATTCACCTGCACAATGATGATTAATTGTAATAGCTTGTTTGTACGTATTTGAAGTTCATCTTCTTTATGTAGTTTAAGGTCAATTTCACCTCTTAGAAAACTAATTTCAAGGAAAAGTAGGTATTACTTCCCTTACCAGGTGTAGTGGATTTTATGTATATATCCCTTGAACATGGGTGAACTTCAGTCTTTCAGGCCATTTCTTCAGATTTCCAGTGGTCACCAATGGTTTGGTACATTGGTTTAGCACAGTATCTGAAAGGGGACATGTGCCACAACTCATGGTGCAGGCCATCACCTGCTGCTATATGTATTCATATTTAGAAGGGAATTAGAGTAAGAAATAGATTTTCTGCAAAGGGAATTTTTCCAGAATTAGATTGGCCCATAGCCTGCAGTGAGGTTATTGCTGTATCTGATTTGCAATAGTGACATATTAGGGGATATTCTTACTTGAGGTAGGGGCATGTCTTCCTTAATGTATTTGTCTTCTTTTGCTTTTGACCAAATGCAATTTCTTATTTGTAACATCTTTGGTTCAGAAACTTCTTCAGATGCAGGTGGTCAGGCCTAGAATCATACCCAGCTATGCCAGTCAAAAGAAAGAAGTGGAGATTTGACTAAATTGTTTGCAGTGATTTTCTTTCTCTTTCTCCACTAACTTTAGGAGTCCAAGATAAACACATTCCAACTTAGAAACCTTAGCAAGCTGTCTAAATTTAGGTAGGTTGAATCTAGGTACAGCACAACTGAATGTGGTTAATATCTACAGTATTTACCCCTTACATTCCCTAGTATGAGATGGATGTCATTTTCTTTACTTGAAAAAAAAACAGTAACACTACAAACTTCTCTTTTTAAGCACTTGATGTTTTGCCTCACTGGACAATCTGATAAATAAAATAAAACACAAACTGATGGCTCATATTTATGTTCCACCTATCTTGCCTGGTAAAATAAAATGGTGGCAGGTATATTTAGAAGAAACTTTTCAAGAATAAAGTTCATGCAATTCACAGGGAACATTTGACATTCATAACCACAAAAGGTCACAAAGTCAGAGACTTTCTGAGTACTAACAGAAGCCAAGAACTGTGTGATAGGTGTAAGTATAAAGAAAACTGACTAGAACTCAAGCACTGGGGAGGAAGCTGATTTCTGCAAGGCTGGAAGAAAAAATTTCTTATATATATGCATCATTGCAGAATTAAGTACATGCATCATGAGGTTTCTTTTGCTTTGCCCTTGAGACTAGTTATTTCACTATTGCAGGAAGCAAAGTACAAATTTTAGTCTAATCTATCTAGGAGTGCAAACTAAAAGATTAAGCATTTATAGAATAAATAAAAAAAAAGGTTTCTTTTTTTCCATACACTGGAAGCTGATTGACTGAAAACAGCTGAGGAGGAAAAGAACATGGGTTATCATCAGATTGAGGGTGATGACCATGATACAGCCTTGAACAAGGCAATTGTAGGTCTATAACTTAATCAAGCAAAATATCTAAGCATGACATAAAGAAGTATTAAAACAATTGTACGAGAAGTGTGTCTTGGAATAACATGTCAGGTCACTCAGAAAAGGCAGTATGGCAAAGTAATGCAAACATGGAAGGAAACTGAAGATTCAGTTCAGTGACACACTTGTGGACACCTATTGCCAGTTGAATGCCCGAGGCTACCAGGGGCTTGGGGTGTTATGCAAGAGCTGGAGGGGACCCATGCCCTTTCAGGACGGCAGCTGGGTGACAGGTCAGGCACCCTGGGGCATTTCAGGTAGCATTGATGTGCGAGCAATGGGCTGGAGCTGTAAAGGACCCAGGTCAGTGCAGCCTGGCAAAAATGAAGTCTAAAGGAAGAGACAGCTTTTTTTCCATATATTTTAGAGGAAGGATGGTCCTGACAGCAGTCATCAACAGCTGAACCTAATTTAGGATTGAGGAAATCACCTTATCAGAGAAATGAGGCTCTGTCCACCACCACTCATGGGAGCAGTGGAGGGGAAGGTGGGTCAAGCAGGGGGATCCCAACTACTTCTAACAGGGAGTCTGATCTCTTAAAGGAAAGGTGGTTGGAGAGAGCTGCCTGTGATAAGGAGGCTGGGTCTGGTGACCCAGAGGGCCTCTTCTAGCCCTGGCTTCTCAGGTCCAGGAAGCAATGCTGATTTTTCTCGACTGCCTTATGACAGAGTTCAGATGAGGTATTTGTACCAATCCTTAAATCTGTGACTGTCTCATAACATCTGAACTTCTTGATAGCTAAAGTAATGTTTCAAAGAGTTCCTGGTAACCAAGTTTCATTTTGCTGAAATTTTAATAGCACTCCCTGTTCTCTTCAGCTTTTATTTGGTTGTCTTCCCAAGCAAGTATTCCCAAATTGAGAATTGGTTGCAGCTCTGAGTTAGGCTAGTTTGTGTTTAGATGAACTTGTCCCCTCTGGCTCTAGGTGCAGGAAACGTACCACAGATACTTCAAAATAAAGTTGCTTACTCCCTAGTTCCAGAGATAAATCTGAATTATTACTTTTTAAAGTAGATGAGTGAAAACCTGTCCTAAAAGAGTGCAGAATTCGTCCTCTGCCAGTTGGAAATCATGACAACATGCATTTTCCACAGTGAAAGTTTTCTATGTCAATTATTTCCTATTTCCGTCTCTGTCAAATATAGTTTTCCTGTAAATAACATACTAGAACAATTATATGTTTGGGAGATGAGTTATTATTTAGGAGAAAAAAAACTTTACATAATACTTCAGAAAGCAGCTGATAAGTGAGTGTTGAGGAGCTAGATTTGTTAAGATTTTTAGGTGATCTGCTTTTAAAGTTTCTGTGTTCTAATATGGTGATGTATGTTATTCTGACCTTTTCCCACCCAAGGAAAAAAATACAAACTTCCTGAAGGATGCTCAAAGTATTTCAGCTATTACCAAGCTCACATAATTACTGCTAGGTCAGCGATCTATAGAGCACTATAGTAGACTTGCCTTTGTAAGTCAGGGACTCCACATGACAGCTTTCTGGTTTCACCACTTCCTAGCAATGAGAATTCTCTTATTGTTGCTATTTATATTTTTCAATCCTGTTCTCATTTAGCAGGAGACTTTTAATCCTGGATCGTGATTTGGGCATATGCATAAATCACAATTTGGCCATGAAGGCAAATTTCTGGAAGGAAATGTTCCCCTGGATTTAAGCAGCCTTATATAATAACTCATCAAGCTATTCATTAGGGCATGTTCTGTGCTATACATTTAAAGGTCCTGAGTGACATGAAGCTGTCATTTTATGACTTCTGGTAAATAGGAGTTGTCAGACTTCTGGTTTTCTGTTCTATTCTTTGAAATCTTTATTGCTACAAGGGCAGGAAGGGGTTAGTCATCACATAAGAATAGAATTTATTGAGAAAAAGTTACTGTTATTTTTGTCAAGCTTTGGTCCAGATACTAATTGGGTTCTGATGTTAAGCTAGTTAAATAACCAAATTATATATTTGATTGATTTCAATCAAATTCTTTTGTTGGGGTTCATAGCCAATAGGGAACCCTTTCTAGACTTGTATAACTACATTTTGTGTTATCTAACTAATTAGATTGTGGAACATTGTCTACTATTGAGTCTAATTGGTTTGCTTTGTTATCATTTTAATTTTGATTTGATCAACTGTTATAATTCTTTTTACTTTAGTTAGTGTGTTATTACTGGTAGCTGAGCTTAGGTAATAAGTTTTTCTGATTTTTTTTTTAATCAAGTCTTTTAATAAAATATATTAAAATGCACCAACTCACATGTCTGTGAATAAGCAGTGTGAGGGCAGAACCATTAAGGATCTATGTGGAAACAGGCCAATAAATTTCAAAGACTGAGCAATTCCCCCTAACTATCTTTATTTCTTGCCAGCTTTTGTTTTATTTTAGTTCACCCTCTTTCAAGGCTTCCCACAAAATACACATACCACTCTGAGGGTATCAGCCAGTACTAAAATGTTTACATGAGTGTATATGTTTGTACGCATCTCTTCACAGCTGGCTCTCTATCAGCAATAAACACTAGAATGTGTTTCAACTTACTCTCGGGGTGGCTTCGCTTGTACATCTGAAAGCGGACCCACGTTGGAGTGTTTTTATTAGCAAGTCTTACTAAAGGTATTTGGGCAGTCTGCCCACAACCTCCCTTTTCTGGCCAAACTGCATGCTGCCCGGAGCGTCATCACGTGAAGGATGGGAACACATGCAGATCTGCATGTAAACACATCCTGAAGCCTAAAGAAGTCACTGCCACTTGTAGCATAACTCCCACAAGCAATGCTCATGTCCTGTACTTCCCAGGCTACTCTGCTTCCCCTCCCCCTTCCTCCTCAAGTGAACTTCCACAGTCAGACCCTTTCTGGCCAACCATGGTTTGATTTCTGAGCAGAAACTGTGTACTTATTTCTTCTCACATGGCTTTCGTCATTTGGAGAAAGACTGCCCACCCTCTCCGTGAGCAGGGGACAGCCCACTCTTCATGTCTCCTGAGAAATGTTGCTGTGCTGTACAAATGCTGCCGGATCGCATCCGAAGAGCGTAAGGTCAGCACTACTGTTGGAATGCTGGAAGAAGGCCTTCTGTGTAGCCAGATGACTCTGAAGTACTTTCTCCTGAAAATTATTTTGGAGTGCTCCTTGAATTTACCCGGGAGAATAACGCCAGCCAAGGAGACAGGGAGGTCAGCTCAACTGGATGGTGCAGTCACTCATTAAGATCATTATCTGTGTTATTGCATTCTCTGTCCTTCCCACCCCAAACTGGCTGCTCTACTACGTCTAGGCTGGGCTGACATTGTTCATGCTCCACCGTTTCAATGAACAAGTTCATGTCGGTCAGTGGAAAGCAGTCTTTCTCTCCGCTGCTCTGATAGCAGGCTTAAATGTTTCAGTATTCCCCTCTGAGCAGGAACAAATAGTTCAGGCTTCAGGGTTATTCCCTCGCTTTCCCAAGGATATTTGCTACCCATCAGCAAGAGGTAATCATGCATGTTGTTTTTTTCAAGGAGTGCCTCTTTCTAGTTTAAATAAAACTGGGAAGATGAACTAATTTAATATGTACTAGAGAGCTATCACCATCCAGTGAGCTCCTGTGAGCTTGTGATGCTCTTTTTTTTTTTTCATTTGGGGAGCTATCTGATTTTTCAACCATACGGTAAGTGAAATTAGGCTCAGTTTTAGCTGTAGTTGAAGAATTAAGGTCTTGAATACTTCTGATTTTAACAATTATGCAGATTTGCAATACTGCATGCCTGGCCCCAAATCATCCTCCCCCTGTATGATCTGTTAATAATTTCTAATATCTCTCAACAATGTTTTTTTCATAAGCTCCTAAAACTGCTCTTCTGATATTTTTCAAAGCTCAGGCTGATACCAGGCCTGACCTTAAAGGTCACCGTTACAAGAAGTACCTGTCATTCTTAACTAAGATCTGCTGTGATGTCAGCCCTTGTAGATGAAAATTTCCTTCCATTCTGTGTATTGTAAGTGAACTTACAGAACATCCTTACACTATATATGAAGCACTATGCTTTAAACCTGAAAAATTGCTGTAAAAGTGCACCCTGTCTTAAAATTGACAAAAAACTATCTAAGCAAGTAATCCGTGTCACCACGTTAAAGGTTTATCACATTCAGTGTCAGCATTTGCAGTCTCCTGGGATTCAGTCTCTTAAGCTGCTAATGTAAGACGCTGGTAGAATTTCATTTGTCATATATCCATTTTGTCTTGGCCCCTGGAAGTTGTTCTTTCTAGCTGATGTCCTGCCTTGCCGATTGTGAAGCCAGAACACATATAAGCAGGCAACATGACAGCCTGCTTCCCATCGTCCACTGACAGCTATATACTATATCGTGTTCTTTGCTTTACTGCAAGCTTGGATTATAGGGTACTTTAAACCAGAGCGCAAACAAGAGGTTCAGCTCCATTCCAAATTAATCAACAGCCTTGTAAGGAACATATACCAAATTGCGCTATTCAGTGTATCTCCTGCATGCATGGCTCCGTGCTACTTTTGCTATTGTTAGCTTTCAAGTCTGAAGCTGATCATAGTTCTAACAATGAAAAGTGACTTTCAGATGAGGACCCCGTATACTGTATTGCCAGCTGTAACAACTGTAAAATAAACAGTGCTAGGAGGCACACATGGGCAGTGGAACTCCATCACCTGCAACAGTTGTTACAACAGTCCTTGGAATGGTGTTGGCTCAAGCCAATTAACATCTTCCTTAGCAATTTCCAGGAACAGTTTAGGAGTTAGCATGGATCAGAAATTATTCCCAGGAGAGAGTTCACATTCAGCTGTCCTATTTGAGACCGAGGGAGTTTAACTGTATGGGCATAGCCTATCCAGTTCACTTCAGTGCTAAAGGCATGTTTAAGTCACTTGACTGGACGTTTGGTTATACACCAGTATCTGCGTTGATCCTGAGTTTGGAAATCAAAGGTTTATCTGCATTTCTTTTGTTCTTGTTGAAATGAAACAGTCTGTCCTGGTGACTGAAGTGAAGGAGCTTCATGCATCTTTTGGACTGGGGTTTATCAGAGCAGTCTTGCTTTCAAGAATTCCCTTTGAATGTCATTTTTACTGTGTATCGAATAGGATTCAGTGTCACATTAAAGCTGGTATATCACAGATCTGTTTATAAAGAAAATTTCGTACTTTCATGAATCTAACAAATGTCAGAAACTTTCCTTTGCCATGAAAAGTGCATATAAAATAGTTTCAGAAGATCACAGAGAAACAAGCATGTTATTCACTTGTCATAAATGTTCTTGTTTCCTGACCAGGGTGCTTCCATAGTACTTCTTATGAACTTTCACCTTTTTTTTTTTTTTTTTTTTTTTTTTGCAATTAGTCTGAAAAGCAAACTCATGAGCAAAATCAGAAGTTTACTTTTGATGACATCATAGAAGAAGCTGCATCGTATAATAATGCTATAGTAAGTCTAACTTAGTGATCAGTGATGGAAATAATGTATCTTTAGAAGGGTGGCATCAGTGAGGACTTCAGAAGTTGGACGTACAGATACAACAGAGTACATCTGTGTGAATCCAGCTGCCAATCTGCTGAAGGAGATGTGTTGTCATTGGGTGTCTTCTCCTGTCTCTGAAAGGGTTACAATACCTAAGCACTGTGGCCAGCAATAAAAGGGGCTTATCACAGAGGGCCTTGGTGCCTGCCGGTGGGTCACTCTGATCCTCCTCTCTCTCTGTGGCACCCGACTATGATAGTGTTTTGAGGTAGGGGACAGCATGCAAGGGAGTGCAAGTCAGAGTCCCCTGGATAAATAGTGAGGATATCATCATATATTTAGTTGGAGCAAATAAGGCAAAAACAGAGGTTGAATAAAAGCCAAGGAATTCTGATTGCATTTTTTTTTGAGCCTTAACTTTGATGGGGAAACTTCTTAGTACTGCTTGTTACAATATGTATATATATACACGCATGATATAGCAGGAGAAGGCAATTTCCGATGATTTGTTTTAGCATCTGTAAAATTGTTTTCAGCTTTTCTTAAAAAATTTTCTTAAAAAATACCAGAGTAGAAGAATTAAAGGTTTGCAAAGAAGGCAGAATGTTGCCATTCCTCCCTGAAAAACAGCATATGAAAAATACAGTCCCATATCATTTGAAATAGTGGTCTGTAGCAGGTGTGAATGAAACTGCCTGTTAAGAAAGAAATATTTTCTCATAAGAATCAATTTTCTGTCAAAGTATTATGGTTTTCTTCTTTCATATATTTCTTCTGCTCAGGTGCTGATGATATCTGACATCTGCAGAGGGCAGGAAGCGCTATATATAGAGTGTGTGTGTGTGTGTGTGTTTGTGTGTGTGTGCTTTGGTGGGTACCGCTGCTGTAGGTCTATCTGTATCTATAGTACCTGACTATCTTAGTGAATATCTTGTCTTCAAGTATCATAGTTTTCTTTTTTTTTTTTCTTTTAATGCTGGATTTCTGAGAGAGGAAGAGATGCTAGAAAATCCAATAACTCGGTAATTACCAGACCCTCCTGAGAAAAGATTAAACTAAGATTCCCCCTCTTTTCAAGTGACTATTTTGAGCTCTAAGCTACTGACTATTCCAGGTTTGTGGAAATTTTCTGATAAATGGAAATTTTTCTGCTGAAAATAGCACTGAACTGCTGAAAAACTGGCTCTGTTGCTGAGCCTATTCACTATGTATAATTACCAGTGTATCGGAAAATGTAAGCTTTCTGAACCTCAGTATGCTCTCTGACACTGGTTTGCTTACTTTCTTCTAAAATCCAACCCAAATTTAATTTCAAATAAAGGTTAATGCAAACATGTCTTAGACTTTTTTTAGCACAAAATCTAATTGCAACTTTTGCTTCCAGAAAGATTTTTTTTAAATGTATGAAAAAGGATTCTAAACCTAATTGACTGAGTCTTCAGTTTAGAAAGGAAATTAGGAGTAACTGGGGGCTTATGAACAAGGGAGAAAGGACTGATCAATACAGTAAGCTAGAGAGGTCACAAAGTCCAATAATGTGAGAGCAGCCATAAATCAAACTGAGGAGGCCCTTGAAAGGGAAATTAAAACCAAATTAGTTTTTAACCACGTTAATGGAAGGGTATGACTTTTCTCATCCGAATCTAGCTGTCTAAAACAAGTCAGACAAATTACACTCAAGAAGTGCCTTACTCTTAACTGTAAACACTGAGGGCAGAATTCAGTTGCTAGAGCAGAATCTGGGTTTTTGGGCCATTTGAGATGTCCAGGACATTGGCACAGGGCTTGCATTGGCCAAGGGCTGGCAAATGTGGCATGGGACCTGCCAAGGAAACCTGTGCCCTTCTGTAGAAACAGTGGAAGGTGGGGTGAGATACCCTAGGCAATGCAAAAATATGATGATAAATGTCCATATTTAAATAAATCTACTGTGTTCCTAAAATTAAGTGAGATGAATCTTCCATAGGAGGTTGGCTCTGTGCCCCATTTGGACACATCTCACGCCATTGGAGAAGCACTAAAGCACTCTGCGTGGTTTCCTGTCATTGCAAATGGCTTGACTCTAGGGGTCAACAGATCCGTTATATTTCATGTGTTATAATTACTTAGCTTACAGCTAAAATTTTTACCAATATCAAGCTGCAATGTTTTGTAGATTTAGTATTGTATTTTCAAAAACTTCCCATACGTTCTTAAAGTGTATCTTAAAGTATATAGTATATAATGTGGTCAGACTAATGGTACGAAAGTCATTGGATATTTTTGTAATGATGTATAACATTATTCAATATTTTTGTTAATATTTGTTCTATCATTTTTACAGCTAGCTTGGTGATGAATAGCATATTTTCAAATATTGGTAAAGAAAATTGTAAAGACAACATAGAATCATGGAATGGTTTGGGTCAGAAGGGGCATTGAAAGATCATCTAGTCCAAACCCCCTGCCATTGACAGGGACATCTTCCACTAGACCAGTTTGCACAAAGCCCCATCCAGCCTGGCCTTGAACACTTCCAGGGATGGGGCACCCACAACTTCTTTGGGCAACCTGTTCCAGTGTCTCACCACCCTCATTGCGAAGAATGTCTTCCTTCTGTCCAATCGAAACCTACACTCTGCTGCCCCTTGACCTGTCACTACAGGCGCTGGTTAAAAGTCTCTCTTCGTCTTTCTCATAAGCCCTCTTTATATAACGAGGGGCTGCCATAAGGTTTCCCTGGAGCCTTCTCTTCTCCAGGCTGTCCTCATAGGACACTCGCTCCAACAGGTCCATGTCTTTCTTGTGCTGAGGACCCCAGAGCTGGACACAGTACTCTACATGGAGTCTCATGAGAGCGGCGTAGAGGGGTGATTCACCTCCCTTGACCTGCTGGCCACTCTTCTTTTGATGCAGCCCAGGATATGGTTTGCCCATGGCTGCCCTTTCATCCACCAGCATCCCTGAGTCCTTCTCCACCAGGCTGCTCTCAATCCATTCATCACCCAACTATCTGACCCTATTTGATGCTGGTTTGTTTTTTTCTAGTTGTGGGAAAGTTAGGCTAAGTGTTTTATTGGTTTTTAACTGTATTTGGAGAAACATGAACTTTCAAAACAGATATATTTTCAGCTATGACGTAATTATCTAGTAAAGATTATTTTGAAATGAATACCTCTTCCTTTTGGATGCAGTGAGACTTTTTTTCTAGCATAAATCTTAATCCTAAAACATTTCACAGCTGGGTTTACAGTTAGTCACCACAATTTCAAAATATTCTGTACATGTTGGGGCCTAGTTATTCAGGTATTCCAGAGACATTGTATCTTATATAATCTCTTCATACAAAGTATCTTAAAGAGTAAGCTTTATCCTTGCACATCTTGACATTACTAAGTTTTAGCTCTTTTATTGTAGGTGCTGTAACTAAAAGTCCCTTATCTGGATTAGAAGAGCATGGATTAGTAGATCAGAGTACTATTACTTCTTAAAGCAGTAGTAATTTTCAGTGCTATCAGTTGGGTCAGAGGAGTCATTAAATGTCTTGCAAAGCCAGTGGCAATATTTTTTTTTTTCCTTTCAAAAATACAAACCAATCCACAGATTATGTAGAAAGATGATATTGTGGTATTTCTGCAAACTGATCAAAACAATTTCTTTCGGTTTACCAAGTCCGTTATATGTTCTTCCTCAAGTCAGAGAGGTTTCCTCCAAATGTTGAATTAATTGCGTTAGTTATGGCACATCTTAAATATATCCAGTCAGGAGTGTGGGGATGACAGCCAAGAGCAGAACAGTATTGAAGATCAGTTCTTCTCGTTGTCTTGAACTTCCTTCTCAGTCCCTAATTCCCCTCACCAATTTCAATAAAGAGACAAAAAGAATTCCTCCAGGATATGACTTTGAGCCCCATGAGCCTGAGTGTTTGGATGCCTCAGGTACAAACTGTCATATGGTGTTTATTGGCTTCTGGTTATAATGAGTTTCTGATGGGTGATTATATTCCTATTTTCAAGGCAAGTTATTTTGTCTTTATCTCTTCTTTGAAGTATTTTTATTATGTCTCAGGTGTATGGACTCTGTGGAAATTATAATTCCACTTTTTCTAAGCTTTGCACCATAAATTGTTTATTTTCTTTCATTCCTCTTGTACCAGTCTAGTGTACTGGACCTCTTGTTTCTTTAGACTCTTGTTCCTACTGAGTAACTCAAAGCAAATGGAGACTTCCTTACCACTGCTGGCTACTCCTAGCTCTTACAGCTCTCATGGTGTCCCCATGTAAATCTGTCATATGCATACATTTGCACGTGACAGCACAGTATCAGTTGTCACGCAACATTGTCTACCTGTAGGTAAAATCAAAATAAAAGTTTTATTTTTGTAAACACCCATGAGCCATATCTTTGATGTATATATCATACACTGTATCGGCAATCAGTCTCTACTTTCTAATTGCATGTAAACATATATTTTTTGTTATGACAACACTTTATTTATGGCTGATTATTTTCAGGAAGTGGTACAGGTAAGAGAGAAAGACTAGCAGAGGACAGCTGTTTAGAAGAATGACAATGTGTGTTTAATGTATCTCTTCTGAAAGAGACAAACTAAGCTTATATCTAATTTTGCCCATTCAAGAATCATGAAGAGGTACGCAGCAAGTGTTTTCCTTAGGGCTTACAATGAAGCAATAATAGACCTTCCCCAGACTTATCATAAAAACAAAGAAAAAAAAAAACCAAACCAGAATCATCCTAATTAAATCATAATAGATCCCATCTGTAAATCGCTGTACTCTTCTTCTACCATAAGCATCTCTATGATGCCCAGTTTCATTGATCCAAGTTAATTGCTGGTTTAACTCCCAGTGAACGGGGAGACAGTGATCCATTTATTCATTCCTGTGTTTTCAGAGAGAGGAGCTTTTAGCAATAAACTCCCAGCTGCCGTCACTCCATTTCACCAGGGGTCTTGAGGAACTCTTTGTTGTAGATACTAAGAAACTGGATAATGTTTGTGCATTGTTGTGGGTTAACCCAACATATACTTGACAGATATCAAATAGACCCCTTGTGAGACATAAGTCATTCTGAAGTGGCAGCTGGAGTCAGGCAGGATGCCCTTCAGCATCCAGCACCAGATGACAACTTGTGAGCAGTAGAATGGAGCCCTAAATCTCAATGGCTGTAACGGGAATATAGCAACCTACCTTTCTTGTAGATACCTACTTGTGAACATCTACATTTAAGTCTTGTTAATTTGGAACTGAACATACACGACACTTTTTTCTTCTTGAATTGAACTTGCAATTTTGAAAAGCAAGAGTGAAAGGCAAACTGGTAAGGTGCAGTGCACTAACAATAAGAATGGGCTATCTCTGTTCCAGGGGTACAAAACTGTGCAATGGGTATGTACTTTATTTTACTTCGAGTGAGATTAACAGGACATAATCCACAAACTGTGCAACCTCTAGTAGCCCAGACTGCAGACCAATACCATCTTGGAGGGAGAATTGGGAAACATCTTGCAAAGGGTTCCACTTGCTCAGCTCCTGTACATGGTTCTGGAGGGGAACTCTTTCCAATGTGTCTCCTTTGCTGTCTCCTGCCTGCCTCAAGCCCTGTTGATTGCCTCTGGAAAACACAGAAAACCAATTAGTAACAGCCTCTGTACTTACCTCTCATCGCACTGCAGAAGGAGACTGGAACAAATGAATTACTACGTTCCTCACAGTCTTTAGTGAAATTTTTGATGAATCAAAACCTCACAATAATAAAAACACATATTATCTTTTCCAAATTAGGATCTCAACTGAGATTTTTTTTTTTTAATGCCTGAAGGAAATGGAGGAAAAGGCACTGCGTTACTGTAGATTGCATTGTCAGCTGAGAAAATGACAAGAAGCTACAGTTCTGTGACTAATAAGCTGTTCAACCTCTAATTGAACTTCAGAAGAAAGTATTTTTGTGTACCCTGTTCTTTTAAATCAAATCTTTCTCTTCCCTCTTCTCTCTTTTCTTTTTTTTTTTTTTTTTTTTAGGTAGAAAATAGAGCCAGGAGGAAATCATCCTGTTAGAAGGAATTATTTTTGCAAAGTCCTTGCACAAAGTATACAGAGTAAAAACAGAGGCATTAAATGCTTTATTAAATGTAAAATTTCAGAGTTGTTTTTATAGTTGCAGTGTTTCAGTATTAATTCTACTTTAGAACTGAATAGTTCAGAATCAAAACCATGTTTATTATCTACTAGTCCTGGGGAGTTTATCTCATAGGGATTTTGTTTTTCCTTTTAAGCTCTAAATTCTAATTTACACATTAGTATATGACAGTTGGAAAACCATTTTATATTAATGTTTTTCTAATAGTATATGAGATTGAATCAAAATCTTAGTAGGAAAGCTCACCACTGAACTATGCAATATGTGCCTGCCACAGATAAATCAGGGTATTTCAGCAGCACTAGAAAGACGTAAATGCTAAAAACTGTTCCAACTCTAACATGTTCTTTCTGCCCAAGCTAAAGAAACACATGAGAAAGGCTGTATTTAGTTGTCCACACACAGGCATCGAGTGACACCTGGGTTGCGTAGGATATCAGGCATTTGCATGGAGGTACCATATGTGCACAGACCTTGTGAAAGACCCAAGCCATAGTGGAGTGCAGATGAGATAACTGGTGCTTCTCAAAGAGGCCTAGGTATCTTAGATGGGCAACTGAACCAACCTCTAAGTGACATAACCACTACCACAATCAAGCATAAAAGGTGTCAGTGCCCTGTAGTCTTCTGAGCAACAGCAACTGTATATAAGCATACTCTTAAACTGTGGGAAACAAGAGGTAGTGTAAGTTAATGAATAAATTAAGTATGAATTGGAGCTACACATTTGGTGCAAACTACAGTGTGTCATATCACCTCGTGCTTGCCATAGGTTTAAGGAATACGTACAAGCAAATGATATGCTGACAGATGTGCTTTGACTTGGTAAGTTGCAACAACTTGGTTATATGTCTTGGTTTTGCTGGTGATCTTACAAGCTCTATTGATAGAGACCATTTGTACTTGTTTCAACATCACTTTTTAGAATGACTTTTAAATGCTTATATATTGCAAATACTAATTTGATGCACTGTACCACCAAAATATATTACTGATTTTTATCTTTCTTTTCATATTGCAGAGACAAAGTATTAGAATGGCATAAAATATGGCCCAGTTCTACTACAAAAGAAGTGTCAATGCTCCCTACAGAGATCGTATCCCTCTTCGTATTGTACGGGCAGAATCTGAACTGTCTCATTCAGAGAAAGCCTATCTGAACGCCGTGGAGAAAGGAGATTATGCCAGTGTAAAGAAAGCTTTGGAGGAAGCAGAAATTTATTTCAAGATCAATATTAATTGCATCGATCCCCTGGGAAGAACTGCACTCCTTATTGCAATTGAAAATGAGAACCTTGAGCTCATTGAGCTGCTGTTAAGTTTTAATGTATATGTGGGAGATGCTCTGTTGCATGCCATACGAAAGGAGGTAGTTGGTGCTGTGGAGCTGCTGTTAAACCACAAGAAGCCCAGTGGAGAGAAACAGGTATGTGCAGGATTTTCTCTAGGTTTGTAGTCTGCTCTAATGAAAAGAATTGTGCAATGGGAGTAAGCAAAAAGAAAACCAAAACCAACCATCATCCTTGCACACAAGTATTTAAAATGAGAAAATCAATGACTTTGATGCTGTATGCGTTGTATTCATTTGTGTTTAGACATCATAGAATCATAGAATAGTTTGGGTCAGAAGAGGCATGGAAAGATGATCTAGTCCAGCCCCCCTGCCATGGACAGGGACATCTTTCACTAGACCAGTTTGCACAAAGCCCCATCCAGCCTGGCCTTGAACACTTCCAGGGGTGGGACATCCACAGCTTCTTTGGGCAACCTGTTCCAGTGTCTCACCACCCTCATTGTAAAAAATGTCTTCCTTCTGTCCAACATAAACCTACTCTCTTCCAGTTTAAAACTGCTGCCCCTTTGTCCGGTCACTGCAGGCCTTGGGTCTGTCTTTTTCATAAGCCCCCTGCCTGTAATAAGAGGCCGCCATAAGATCTCCCCAGAGCCTTCTCTTCTCCAGGATAAACAACCCCAGCTCTCTCAGCCTTTCCTCATAGGAGAGATGTTCCAGCCCTCTGACCACTTTTGTGGCCCTTCTCTGGACCCACTTCAACAGCTCCATGCCTTTCTTGTGCTGGGGATCCCAGAGCTGGCTGCAGTACTCCAGGTGAGGTCTCCCAAGAGCAGAGTAGAGGGGGAAAATCACCTCCCTCAACCTGCGGGCCACTCTTCTTGTTGTGCAGCCTAGAATACAGTTGGCTTGCTGGGCTGCAAATGCACATTGCTGGCTTACGTCAAATTTTTCATCCCCCAGTATCCTCAAGTCCTTCTTGGCTGGGCTGCCCTCAACCCCTTCATTCCCCAGCCTGTATTGATACTGGGGTTTCCCCTGACCTGTGCGCCAGACCTTGCACTTGGTCTTGTTGAACTTCATGAGGTTCACATGGTACCCACTTCTCAAGCCTGTCAAGGTCATCTCTGTCATTCAACCAAATCTGCACAGGCCCACAAGGCTTATCAGTTTAATATAGCTAAGTCACATGAGATCTAGCTTCCAGTAAGAAAGGCTAAAAACATCCTGCATCCTTCTTGGCCCCAGCCTGAATAACAGTTTCCCACTTACAGCTGAGTGAATTGTTAACTGCCTTCTATATAAAGCCAGAATTGGGCTCACATTTAACTGATCATGCACATACCCCCTTCTTGGAAAACTGCAGTATGAAAAGTCAAACTTCTTCAAGTTAGAGCTTTGCATCCATTATCAACTCACTCAGGAAAATCTAGAAGTTGATAAAACAGTTAGGGTTCTGCATGTGAGACCTCTGACATGATAACATTATTCCTGCAGATATTAGTGGGAAATCCTTAATCATTCAAAGATTCAAATCACTCCAAAGAGAATAGTAGTGGTAAGATGTAGTCCATTTGAATTAATTATGAAACTCCCTTTAAAGTCAATGAAGGTTTCAACCCCTCCATGTGGAGGCCACCATCTCCCAACTCAGCAAGGCAACACTGGGAGATATGACCCAATTAATCAGAACTTCAGACCTGTCTCCAGTAGTCATCCATCTTATCAAGTACAGCTAAAAAGGTACAAACTCCTCTCCCTTTCTTTCTTCTCACAAAGGAAAAAATTACATACAGTCTCATTCATGGTAAATGTGATACCTACTGTGCTTCCCCTTGCACTGCCTTGAGACATGCCCATGGCAGGGGGGGTGGAACTACATGATCCTTAAGGTCCCTTCCAACCCAAACCATCCTATGAGTCTACGATTCTCTCTCTAGGAGGTGGGTAGCCTCTTGCATATCCTTCTCAATTTAAGAAACTAGTGGAGACAGGATATCATAGCCCATAAATTCTGATATTCCTAGGACTCTTCCAGGAAGAAAAACCTTAAAAATAGTTAAAATATTTCATCTATTTCAATTTTCATGTATTATAGGTACTGTATTAATGTATTTCAATGAATAGTATGTTGAAATGATTACAGCCTTTTCACAGATAATGCATACAATATACTTTAATTACAGTATAATGTACTTGCTATGGATAGAATTGCAGATAATAGGTAAAGAGTATAATTTTTGCTGATGAAATAACATGAATTCTATGCTTTTTTTGTTATGGAAAGAAGAAATATAGTAGGTACAAATGTGCGTGTCTGCCTTCTCTTCTAGAAAGTCAAAGCAAAGCTCCTCTATAATGACAACAGATTTCTGTCAGAGAAAGGGAGGAAAACTAAGTTAACTTTATGTTGAGCTTGTTTCATTATTTCTCAACTGATAGTGCAGATGAGAATACAATGTATGGGAATTTCTCAGTGCAGTATACCAGGACCCGGAAGGCTCAGTGCACAGCCCTGTGCCAAGCCAGCTAAACCACTTGTGTCTCCATTCTCCAGCCTCTATAGTGGAAGTTGCTGTTTGCAGAGCGGAGTTGCGGCGTTCATCTCACTTGATGGTAGCCATCCAAAGCTGTGTCTCATCTATGATCTGGCTGCCTGGGCTCCCCTTACCAATGGAGAAAAATGGAAATCCCTGGAGAGCAACTCGTGCTGTCTTTCTCAGTTACTTGTCTTAAGATGGCATAAATCACTCTTTGGACTAGCTAGAGAGAGAGTCTACAAATTTACTATAAACTAGGTGCCTAAATTTCAGGCTGTTCTTTAGACTTTAAGGACTACGTTTTGGTACATGCTGCAGCTCCTGTAATGGAAACACTTGAATACAAATAGTAAGGTTTGGTTTACGTGAACTTCATGCTATAGCAGACAAAAGATAGGCTTACTTTTTGGGTGCATACTACAGTGTTAAATTAGTCACAAACTGCTTTGCTCCAAACTAGAGGTTAGCTCTCTGGGCACGTTGTTTCTGTGCCAGACTCCACTGCTGGCTGGTATGAAGAGTGCTGCTTCTCCTTCTCTTCCTTGGTTTCCCTGGTTGCACTTGCTGAGGGTCTTCCCATTACTGTAAAGCATGAAGAATAGTCATTAATCATTTGAACAGAGACATCTCCTTTTGTGTCTGTACAAGGCTGGGCTTGCCCATTGCAAATGCAAATATTACTTGCAAGCCAGTGCTTGCAAAAAATGGTCTTTAAACGAATAGTTTATTTACATGTGCATGACATTTTTTGCACTGGGGACCCCAACAACCATTAAGCTTCCGTGGTTGTCGTATGTGTAGATAATCACACTGGTTTATTTTTAGGAACAGGTCACGCTGAAGAGAATGTAAATACGGATTAGATTTTTGCAGTAATGCTACAATGAAGCAGATACAATTGTGTGTATTTGATATAATCAAAAGTACCTGCTGGCTGAAAAATCATTACAATAGACTGAAGATATAAAATCTGAATGCTTAGAATTATATACTAAAATTTATATTTTCAGTGTTTAGACAGAAAGATACATTTTTTCCCAGGAGAATCAAGTTCCTTTTGAAACTGTATTTCAAACTACACTTGACTTTTTTGATTACTTTTATTTGTAAACATTTGCCGTATTATTTAGATGATGATTCATTTTCAGACTCTGTGCTTTTAATAACATGGGACCTTTGCCTGTTTGGTTTTCCTTCTTTGTGTAAAGCTGGTCATGTGTGGTAAAATCCTGGCCCCTTGAAGTTACTGGGAGTTTTGCCATTGATTCAGTGAGGTCAAGATTTCACCCTTTTGCTGGGTTTTTTTTCCCCTGATTAAAAGTTATTCACAGAGGAGGCAGATAATAAGGAATAACAGAAATGCATGTGCTAAATGTCCTCTTGAAAGGACATCAACAGAAAGCTACAATTCTTCAGGACAGCCGAAATGTAACTTCTGAAATAATGGATTTTTCTTCAAAATTTAATTCTTCAAACATTTAAATCTTTAAAAAGAAAAGGGGGAAAATATAAAAAGATGTTTATTCTGACGAAGAATCAATGCATTTAGTTAAAATAATACATTTTTTTGCTTTTTTACAAAGGTTTTCCAACCAATATCTTCAAAATTAGGAGATGTCACTGAATCTTATTCTTTAATACTTCGTCCTCAAAAAAACAAAAAAACCCAGTGAGATCTTGTTAAAGTTATATCTAAACTCTCTAGTCTATGGACCACTCAACTATTGGACTCTACCTAATATCCATATGTAATGTGCTTTGCATTTCAAAGACCACATGGGTTACAGTGAGTTTAAGCTGATTATCAATATACGGATACATCTGGTGCCACCTGATGACTACGGATGAGGCATGTGTGTTTAACAGCTTTGAATTGTATTTGACTCCTTCTGTTACTCAGTTTGCGAGTGAGGTTTTTTAATACAACTCAAAAAAAGGTTATTTTATCACTTGCGTTGTGTTTTCTACACTTTTTTAGCTGTACCAGCTGCTACAGCACATGTAAAAGAGCATAACACAAATTAAGGTGAATGAGTTGAGGAAACTTGTCCTAGTACTTTTAAATTACCAGTTCTTCAAAGCCATATGTCCTGAATTATCTTCCAAGTCACTTGTTGCTTACCCTGATGGATAGCTGAATGCCAAATTAAGAGGGGGGAAAAAAGCTGTTCTTTAAAATTTAGTATCTGCAGAAAATGTTTTTATCTTGTTAAATTGCATGCAGCATCCACAGATGGGATGGGGGTTAGGTAGCACAAAAAAATGAGTAGAATACCTTTATCTAAATCACAGCATGCTCTCCTGCTTGAGGAACCCAGGCATCTGTCTCTGGCTGGGTAGTTGACCATCTGGATATGCATGTATATTCAGGGAAGACTGAAGCAGAGGTGTAGCTGTCTTCTAAGGATGCTACAAAGCCCATAAGTGAAGCTGAAGTCTCAGTTATTAAACTTGAATCCATGTAGCATTGTGATTAGCTGACAGTCTAGCTTTAGGGCGTGGGAACCCGACTGCGATGTTTACAGGCATTGCCTGGCTAGCACAAGCACATGGTAGTGCTTTTATGCCTCCCTGTTCACTATTACGTGTCGATCTTGTGATGCTGTGGGTATTTTTATAGGTGTACACCCTAGGGACAGCTTTCTGCAGATGTCTGAAAAAAATACACTGCTGATGCCAGGCTGGCATTTGCAAACATAAGGGAATTGCTGGAGGAGGGACAACTTTAGGACAGGGAGGGAAGTGATCACAGTGATACGTCCCTGTTTCATTCCTTCTGTGGTGTGGAAATCAATAAATGTGAAAACACTGCTGGGCACAGAGGGAGGGTCATGGTAAGTAGGTGGAAGCTGGCAGACTCCAGCCTCTACAGCTTTCCTCCAGTCAGTTTGGAACTGAAAAGTTAGTAGCCATCAAGGCAGTTTGGGAGGTAAATATCCTGTGTAGCAGATTACTCAGTCTGTGGGTGCTTTGGATGCACTGATCAAATGTTACCCTTACACTGTCTTCCCCAGAGGTGCTGGTGTCCTCAGCGAGACTTCAATCCCTGTCTCCCATCCACTGTCCAGACAGGTTTCTCTATTAATAGGAAGATCTTTCTGCCTGTAATGCATCGATTCCTTGTACATCATCTCTGCATTTCCAGGGTGTCCTGGCAGGGTACATGATACCTAAATTTTTCTCATCTCTTGTTTGGTCAACATTAGTGGATCAGGCCACACATAAGAGTCAGTGCATACTTTCTGATTCCCTGGCTTAGGAAACCTTTGTAAGAATTGCTTCAATTAACTCCACCTCTGCAAAAATGCTGTGAAATGTGCATTTCATTGCCTGAAGGACCAGAAGGTGTTTGCGATCAGCTTGACTCCTCTCTGGTTCTGTGTGCTGTGCTGTCACACTGTGTGCAGACAAAAGAGGAAATTGCTGGCACAGGGCCGGAATTAGGAAGCTGAAAAGCGACCATACTCACCTCCGGTACCTTTCATAGCTTGTTTGCTCCCCTGGGACAACCAGTAAGGTCACATCATAAACTACTTTATGAAAAATCCCTGTCTTTTACTTGTGGTGCTAAGAAATGTTATACATGTTGAATTTCTCCATCTCATACTTGCAACCTCTGTTTCTGCTGCTTGCTCACCCCTGCAGACTCAGTCACGGTCACTGCCAGTCAAAGTCAAACCAGGAAGCCAGCCCTCAGCTTCTTCAATGTGGACTTCAGACATTGTTGGCCTCTAAAAGTACAAGTCCATGGCACAGACAGTTTTAGTGCATTGATTTTCATGCATTTTCCTGGTGATGTCTCAAAGACCCAAGAAAGGATAAGTTCAATGCATTGGCTAAATATTGGTGGAAAAAGTATTTATTAGAACAGACAAAACCCACATGTCCAAAACTTAAAAGGTACGGATAGACATTTCTGAAGGACTGAAAGAAATGCAGCATGTTCCTTGGTGAAGAGCCTATTGCATATGGGTACCGGAGACATGGTAAGAAGACTATGTGGTTAGGATGTGGTAGAAGATACTGATACCTGAATTAGCATCTCTGCACCTTCATGAATTTTTACTGCCTTTTCAAGGCTAGAAGTTAGTTAAGATGGGGTTGCACAAGATGATCTTTAAAGGTCCCTTCCAACCCAAACCATTCTATGATACTATGATGCTAAATGGAGATGATCACAGCAGGGATTGCCAATGCCACCCAGTTACAGTGAACCTGTCAATGTCCACCTGCCCCAAAGTAAGATATATTCACTTTGCAGAATCCTCTTCCAGCACCTCAATTCTCCCCATAATTCCTGTGCTTTTAAAAACCTGGTTAGCTACCATTTGGGTTGCACTCAGAGCTATGGATTCAAGTTTCTGATTTCACTACCAGGTTCTGAGACTCCCTCAGGAAGAGCATAAGGTTAGTTACCAATTCCTCCCCAGACAGATGGTGAGCAACCCTGCTTCATCAATATTTAAGGGCCTCTTTCGTAGCCTCTCTGGTCATGGTAGGCTTTACAACTGGGATATTCCTGAGCAGCTGGGTAAAAGGAATGGTATGTTTTAGCCTTTATCTCTGAGGGAAAGAACCAAAATGAAAGAGATGAAAATTTTCATGTGGAGGGTAAGGACAGCAAGGTGTGATTATATGCTTTTATGTTATAAGGAAAATGGCATCTAGAAGAGTTGAGTGAGGTGAGAGGTGGTATGTAAGAAGGGAGCAGCTCTGATACTTTACACACCAGATGTGAATCCAGGAATCTAACGCAGCCAAACAGATCCTAATGCTGCTGTATGCCACATGCACAATGCTTGCCATGGACATTTTAGCCATGTGTGAACAAGAAGATCCAGGACATTTTGGAGTTCCTGGGTCCCAGGTCATGTGGTGGCAGCTTCTTCTCCCAGGTAAGCACCGGTCCATCATGCCATATCTGGGTGTGGAAAGAACTAGCAGAAAGCTACAGGGAGGTCTGAGCAGCCTCCTGATCTGGATGACAGGCAGACCATCACCTCAGAGCTTGCTCTGGCATTTATGTGCTACTCAGTGTGTTAGCAGCCACTGTGAACTCTCGGACAGGAAGAGTTATCCAAGTGGATCAGTAGGAAAGCTTGCTATCTTGGGATTTTTTCGGAGTTGGTGAGAGAAGGGACCTTATTTTGCTGTGACAAGCTAAAGTTATATTTTATAAATCGTCATTAGTTTAGCTGATAGGTAATTATTTGGAGTGGGGAAAGTCAGAAGAGAAGAGGAGGTATTGACAATACGAGTTGTCTTTCACTTGGATCTACTGCACGCAGTTCTGATCAGAATAAACAATGATTGGTCTTATGCCAAAACGTGTCTCAACATCTGATTTTTTTTAGCACTGTTGCCATGTAGTTTTGAAGAGAATGAAAGGATGTAGGAGAACAGCCAGGAGGAGGGAATGGTCCTGTGTGAGGATGTGTCAAGGATGTTGTACAGTATAGTTTCTAGGCTACTGGGGTAGGCTGCTATGTGGATGTTCAGGCACTTACCTAAAGTATCTGGGAAGGGACACAGACAGCAAGACTAGACAGCTTTGTAGGCAAAGTGCCTTCAGTCTGGCAGCGTTCCCAGAAACAGATAAAAAGTCTGAAGGTGAAAAGTCAGGAAACAGCATGAAAGCAGCACAGAGGCTAAAGAGTCATTTTCTGTTCCTGAGATGCTATCAGCCTAGATTCTCTGCTTCTGACAGAGCTCCTATCAGGTCTGACAGAACTCCTGTCTCCTAGGAAATTCCCCACGTGTGGCCTCATCACCCTTTGATGTCTCTTAGTATCTTTGTACTTCTTGAAATTGCCCTTTGAGGACTCCCAGGGTCCTGAGACGAAGCCAGTGTTCATCTCCGGAGCTGCACTCATAGCCCAACTTCAGTCCCAGTCAGGCTCCTCTTAGTACGTGTAGAACATTCAGTCAGCTTTGGTCCATTATTTTTCTTCCAAGACTCGTGGGATGATACCATCTTCCAGGCCCTGCATTGTCCCACAGTCCAACAGTGTTCATGGAGAAGTTGCTATATAGGGGTTGTACCTCCTCCTGGAAACTGTGGGTCATCATGGAGAAGACCAGGGAACATATATGGGTTTTGGGCCCAGCACACCTGCAATGGACTTAAACTACAAAGATGTTGGATCTGTTGTTTTAAGATGTTATTTCTAATTCTCACCTAGTTACTGAACTGGGACTTAGATTGGTGAAGCAGAGGCAGAAAGAAAAAGGTTTTATGAGCACTGCATGATGCCTTGTAGTTTTTCTTATCTAAAACTCTTGCTCCAGTAACTTTGGAAAATATCCGTCACAATCATTTATGTAATGCTCTTTGTCTGTTGAGATTAAAGCACCATTTTTGTTTTGAAAATGTCTCCCACAGAAGATCATGAACTAAATGCCTTTTCTGAATGTTCTGATTAATGACAGTCTAGCTAGTAATGAGTATGGAGGAGGCAATGCAAAGCTATTTTGTCAGGCTTGAAGTATACAGCCTTGAAGTGGAATGTGAGGTCATGAAGTTGGTTCTTCCCACTCCTAGCTGCCTGAGTGGGTAGTTGAGGTTTTTTTTCCCAGTGGTATCTGATTAATGAGAATTTTCTGACAGGTTTTAGGATATTGATAGACAGAGATGAATGGGAGAGGCTGTGTAGGGGATATTTCAGTTTATTGATGAAAAAGATATAGTAGCCTATCCACATGTTCAGTCTTTCATATAATCATTTGGGCACATGAAAACAGCACGTAGGCGTGTACCATAAAGGTGGGGATGCCTAATTGTATATGAGATGGAGATACGGATTTACAGAAGTATTGTTCTTTCATGTTTTAGAGGGATGCTGGCTGTTTTCAAGTTCAAAAAAAGCTGCACCTAAGTGTCATTACATCTTGGGAATAAACTCATATTGTCTGTGTTTATATGCATCAAAGGTAGGGTGGGTGGCTGTGTAGAAAAACCTGTGACAATTACTAAAGAAAGACTCCAGAAGCTGGTGCCGTCAAATAGAGCTGCTAGCAATTTCAAGATTGAGGTAGGCAATGTGTTTTACAATATGCACCCATCACCTTGTAACAAATGCTAAATCATAATATTCCAAAGTTGAAGCAGTGGCAAAAGAAACATGCCAAAATATGAGGAAACGTGATAGTTTCTTGACCTCTACAAAATGATGAGCCATTTTTTATTGGCAACATAAAAAAAATGTGACTACCAGGACACTTACAGATAGACTCCTGGCAGATAGCGTTATTGATGATGACTTACACAAGCTGTGAATCTAATCCTCCATTTTAGCAGTTTGCAGAGGTTCAGAAAATATTGGTGGTGACAAATACAGATTTAGTTCAAAGACAATTCATGAACCAAACTTCTACCTAAACTTTAAGTGCTATAGATTCAGAAAGATTAAGTGCTTTTCTGTCATTATTTGCTGCCTTTTTCACACTTCTTGTTTTCAGCTTACGCTGGAAATGAAAGCACTTTTCTACCGCGAGATTTGCAATAAACATTTGAAAATCTAAAATAAATCAAAACCTTTAGAAAAATCTAAAATAATTCAAAATCTTTAGAAGGTTAATGCAAAAAATGAGGTCTGTGGAAAAGGCAGATTTATCCTCAAGAAGTCACATTTTCAGTGCTGCTTTCTTTTCCCTTTTTATGTTTGTTGAGCCCTACTTCACAGCACTCACCCAAGTTTGCAATTGGAAGAGGGACAGCATACGAATAAAAAAAGAAAATGTCCAAAATCTCTGCCTTCTACAATTAGTGGTCCTGTACTGCCATCTTCATAAGACTCTATGCCTGGAATCCTTTTTGCCAAACCTACCTGCTTTCACTTCCTGATAGAATCATAGGTTTAGGTTAGAAGGGACCTTTAAGATCAACTGTTGATAACTCAAGAACTGCAAAGATAGTTTCAACTAAAGATTTTAACGGCCTTTCAGTGCTTGAAAACAAGTTAAGAATCAGCTCCGAGGCCAGTAGTATAAATCTATTAAGAAGACTGAGAGGTTCAACAATTAGAACCTTTTTTAACTGAGGCAGTCTTCTCTTCTAAGGTCTAGAATTCCTCATAGCCAATTATCTTTACATTTGGCTATGCAATTTAATTTATAAAGTTAACAAATATATAAACATTAAAGGAGCAATGTAAACAAACCAGTATCTGCTCTGCCTAGAGCAGCCTCTCAGGAGACAATTAATCGTTTTGCCCTTGATAAAACAGATTGAGAAGATCTGTGCTTTATATAAATATATGTGTACAGATACATGTATGTCAGGGGTGGGAGTCAGCTCCCAATTCAGATGCCTGAAGCTGAATGCAATATAGCAGTAGAGCCAGGGTTCTATGCAGAGACAACTCCTGCATCACGGCACCTGCGCTGCAAAGGGGTGAGACCCTCCAGTAGGTCTTGTGTCGTATCTGTGTAGTTCTCTCTAATTCTCTAGGGTATCTTAAATGGTACTAGATGCCTATGTCTAGGTACCTGAGTCAATCCTTTAGTGCTCACATATAAGCCAGGTATCTGAGCTCCCAATAAGGTCGGTGAAGAGTTAGGTGGTCTGCTGACAAAATGCGAGTGTCTACCGTAAGCTAAGAAAAATAATTCTCTGGACTCTACTGACTACATTGACCAGAGGCCCAGTTTGGCGGCTCACATGTAGTGGCTAAGTGAAATGTGGGGCATCCTAGTATATCTATGAGACATGTGTGGGCCTGGCAGTTATGACACAGGACCTGTGCAAGACCTGTGCCTGTACGGAGTGGTGACTGGAGGTCACAGAGGACACCTGGAGGTATCTGAAATAGCACTAGACACCTACATGGGGGCAATTGAGCCGTAGATTTGCACTGGGTACAACAGGAGCTTAAAAACCTAATTCACATATAGACCCTATAACTAAGTGTTTAAATCTGGAGATAAATCCCATCCTGTAGGTTCATCTACAACATATCCTCTCTCTGACAGTGTCCAATGCAGAAACCCAGGAAAGATTTTAGGAACAGGACCACCAGAGCCCTATTGTTGAGAGTAACTCTTTCAAAGACACAGGATCCTGATGGACATGGTCTTCCAGGCAACCTAATGCTGCAAAGTGGTCCACTGAAAAATACTTTCTAAGAGCCATTCTAGAGTTCTTCCTTGTCTGTGAGCCACTGTGCTGAAATGCAGTTACCTGGAACTTGCCTGTGGAGATACCTCTAAAATGTTATATACAAGGAAGAGTAGAATTCAAGACTTTTTCAAAGTGAACATTGAGAGTCTTTGAGAGTCAAATATGCAATCATACCTAATAATCTTTAAAATAAATGGCTTTCCAAACCTTCAGCCATGGGAAAACCCTATCAAAATTCAAAAAACAGAAACACGCCACTGTTGAGAGGCTTGCTCATGTATGGTCCTCAACACTCCACCATCAACTTTGCTCTTGTCATAGGACATCCCTTGTCATACTGTTCTGTGAGCAGTGAAATTTGTGAAATCTACACAGCAAGAAATCTATGAAATTTCTACACAGCTACATGCATCGTGATTTAATTTCCTCTGGTTTTAATGTTAGGAATGTTCATCAAAGCTTTTTAAGAAGCTGATCCTTTTGTAATATCCTTTTTTGGTATGAGTTCTCTGGTATCTAGTAACACTGTTGAGCTCACACTCCACAATTTTCTTCAGATCTCAATCATGCATCTCCTTTAGGAAACTTGCAGGAATCTGGTATCTCTAATATTCCTTCCTGTTAACATCCAGCTGGAACAGCACAACAAATTCAACAGTCACAATGGGGTGACTGACAGAGTCCATTAACATGATTACAGAGGCTTACTTTTCTTAGAAGTCTAACAATTTAGTCTGTCATTTTACAAGCTGTTTTCTGGAGGGAGGGTACATGTCACATATTGTACTGACAGAAGTGTTTTAATTGTCCTTTATGCCAGTGCCAGGATCCATATCTTCCACATCTTCACCCTAGGATGGCAGGAGGCAAAATTATTTCCCTTTCCAATTCAGCTACTAAAACATAACTGAGGGTTGGTAATAAAATATTATCTAAGTTGATAGGCATGTCACAATGCGTGAGGCCTTGTGGCAGAAAAAAAGGAAACCTGAAATATCCACCCTCAAAGCCTTACATTTCATATTGTATACCGCCCAGATGCTGCAGGGAATGCAAAAAAGTCTGTCACCATTTTATTTGCTACCAACTAGCTTTGTGACATCAACTCTAAGTACAAACAAGCTGGCTGACAAGATGAAATTTCTCTTCCCTGCTCATTTAAACCTCTGCTTATTAAGCCTCTGTTATTACCGTGCACTGAATTGAGTAAAAATATATTTACATAAGCTCAAAGAAAAAACTTTCCATATCCTAAAGCACATTAGGAATACCTCTTTACCCATTCATTACTAGGATGCACCATGTGTATAAGATGTGTACAGCTCAAGATCTGTAATCAATCAGTAAGCTCAAGAGGAGTACAACGCTAAGATCAGACTAACCTGAAACAAGAACAACTCACAGTATTAAAGGATTTGAACCGATCCATGCTCCTTGGCACCAATTTCAAAGGCTTCTTTCTAGCAATCTACCCTAAAGTACCTCTGACTAACTATTCTGCTCCTCCTGGTCTTTCACCGCATAGGACAAGTTATAATAATGCACGCCACTCCCATTTCTCCATTGATCTGTTTGCAATGGAAATTCAAAACGGAAGCTTTAATAATATTTAGTTGTCGATCCTTTGCCTCTCAAAGGAAGTTACATTTTTCACTGCTAACATAGTTGCATGAGTCTTGGTCTCCTCTGTCTACTTCAGAAATAAGTCTTTTTTTTTCATCTGTGAAAGTTCGAAAACTTACAGTATGGTTCAAAAACTAGAGCTGCTGCTAAACAACAAACCATGGAATCACATACTAGGAATAACATATTTATGAAACAGCTTACTATGACATTTCTCTGCATCCTCTGCAGATTTCTGGGGCTTCTATGTCTCCATCATACTCTTTTGTATTCCTTTCTCATAATATTTTGAAAGTATATAAAGCATTTTTCTTTAAGTGTTTTGCAAATTTGCGCAATTCCCACTTTGTTCTTTGAGAGTATAACCCTTTTAATTTTCTCAGAAACGAGATTTACTTTTCAGCAGTGAAGATATCTCAAATTACTTTGCAATGCTAATTGCAATCAGCTGTAAAGAAGTTTAGCTAATTCCTACCCTTCCCTCTGAGGTGCTCATATCTCCTAAACCGTTTGTTGATACCTAGCGAGGCCACCAATCTGTTATTGTTCTTTCTTCAAAAGCTCCTTTTCACAAATCATCTTTCTCATTCCTTAGCCAGTGGGACGCCTTGTCTTGTTTCTAGATCCATGAAGCTCAGGGAAAAACAAAGGATCCAGCTCAGATTCTAAGAACTCTTTTTTCTAACACCTCTCTCAAGATCTCACTGGAGAAGCAAGCCAATTTCCTCCAGCCTCCCCAGCTCACTATTGGAGCCATTTTGGGAGAAGGCAAAAAAACAGGGAAAAGCAAGAGCTTTTCCACATTTTTTGAATCAGACCAGAGACACGGGTTCTCAGGAAACGAAATGTCAGACATCATAAGCTTCACTAAAATGATTTTGCCTTTATGAACCATTCTGTGTTTGAGAAAAGTATCTATGCATCCATTTAAAAGCATTCATTTGGGAAGGACGCCACTAAGTCTACTTTGAACATTCGGGAATTGCTCATCATGCAAACTTTGAGCGAGGCATGTATGAGCTTTATTATGATGCGACAGAAATAATTTGACTTCTCCTTTAATCATTTCCATAATAAGATCTTTTTTTCTTTCTCAGCTCTCGTATTTTTCCAGACCATTTTCATTTTCTTCTTTCACTGTCCCTGAGTGAAAATAACACTGTTTGCTTGTCATTTTTCATTATGAGCACTCAAGCAATGCCTAGAATTCTTACTTGAAAAACTCTTCTCTATCTCGTTTCAAAAAAGCTATGTGGTGAAAGAGCAGGTATGAGTTTCAGAGCTGGAAACAAATTCAAAATACCCTGACAGTCTTTTACGGAGTGTCTGCTTTTAAGTCATTTCCCACCCTTGCTCAAGCTATTGACATTGACTGAAGGAAGGGCTTACCCATCAACTAATAACGCTCACAGGTAGACATTAATTGAAAATGACTACTTTTTTGTACAGGCTGTATTCTGGATCAGCTCCCAGAGACTCAGGGAGGAGAAAAAAAAAGAGAAATAAAGTGCTGAAGCCTTTTGTCGTCAGTCACACCCAACAAATGCATGTCCCAAATCTATCAAATCAACTATCTTTTCCTCTGATTCTATCTGAAAACTGTTATAAATTCATTTTACAGCATTTCTTTTCGAATCTCTATTCTCCTTTTTCAAATAAAAGAAATCTATACTTTTTCACACCAGGGAGGATCCTGAAGGAAGTAATCAAACATTCTGCTTGTAAGCACCTAGAAGAAAACATAGACATGAATAGCAGCCTACCAGGATTTGTCAAGAACAAATCTTGTCATAACAATATAATTTTCATTCATCACCAGATAGCAAGCTCTGTGTGTTGGGGAGAAGCAGTACATATCTTATAGCTTGAGTTTTGTAAGATTTCATAAACTGTCACTCAAAATACCGTCTAAGAAAACCACACTCAGAGTAGTTGCCAACAGTACTCGGTGAAACAGGACGCACGAATCAAACAGAGGGATGAGATGAGCAATTCTGCAGGAGTCTATCCCAATCAGTATATTCGTTCATGACATTTAAGATGAAATAGAGGGCATGTTAAATCTGTAGGCAACACAAAGCTGGGGGGATCACAGGGCTGTTGCAGGACACAATTAGAATTCAGGATTGTTTTGGCAAACGAGAAATTATTGCTGTAAATGTAAAACAGTTCAGTAGGAAAAAGTGTAAGGTTCTAAGTAGAGCAGAAATAATCGACTAGTATATATCGGAATTGAAAATTATTAAGATAACAGTTCTGCAGGGGGGATTAAAACAAGACTAACAGAAAAAGACTGGACAATATCATATTACTATGCAAAAGTCAATGTCATATTTGGTCACATCAGAATGAGCACAGATGATAAGATACACATGAATTTGTCCTCTGTTGTACTCAGAAGTGATAAGGAATGTGCAGAAAGAAATAAGAAGGTTCAGAAAATTAGAAAATATTCCTCATAAGGAAAGTCTGAAAGAATGAGTGTGTAAAAGAGAAAACTGAAACTATAGTGAAAACCAATGTATTCTCTGTATCCACATTTTATAGAACTAGACATTATAGGCTTAAACTGCACAAAGGTAAAACAAGTATCAGTAACATTGTCTGGAAATGGTACAACGTATCCATCCACAACTACAGGGCTTCACGAACAGTTTGGTCACATATCTGTGGGGATTGATCTCGGTGTAGTTACCATATTTTGGGTTCAAGGGACAAACAAAACCTTCTGATAAGTTCCTTTCTGCCATCCAGTGCTTCTATTGCTGAATTCTTTTATGCTGTTTGGCTCGAATGTTCTGCAGATGTGTTAAGTATATACTGTTATTTGTATCATGTGGTTACGCAATCATCCTCATTGTTTAGAAAAGTGATGTTGGTTTCAGTGAATTACTAAATGCTATTGTAATTCTTTTTCATAATATGTAACATGCCTTTTGTGCAATGTGGCTGGCACAGAGACTGGAAGTCATCAGTCCATGCTGTGACTATTGTGACACACAAATTCATTCAGCTGTAATAGGATGAGCATGAAAAAGCCTTCGAAAACCATAGGTCACATGTTAGGGTAGGTTAAGTGTAACTCATTAAAAAAAGATAAAAACTCTAAGATTTTGAAAACTCAGCTTGTACTTGGAAAAAATAGAATGAAAATAACTCAAACTTGTAAATTTAACTGTGCAAAATTCCCACATACGCAGAAAGGTAAGCACTGAAGCCTCCTTAAAAGTGACAGCGATTTTGTATTAGTTAAGGCAACATCCCTGTTCCTAGTCATGTCCCAGCAAAGCTGAAAGTAAATTTTCAGCAAAATAGAAAGACATGATGTTACATAAAATACTATTCTAACTGGAGGTAAGTTATCCTTTGCTAACAATAATGCATATTAGCAACAAGTAAGGGCATTTAAGCCCTGATCCTTGGAAATATTTATGGCACATGGTATACACTGAGAAGGGCTTGCAAGGAGGCGAAAATGGCAGCTCCCTGCCCTACTGATAGGAGATGGACGAAAAGCAAACACCTAAAGGTAACATGTTCAGCATTAGCTGTTCATACTTTCTTCTCACAAACCCTGGAAAATTGGCCAGAATGACGAATCCAGTACTTTTGAAAAATAGCCATCTTGTATCCCAGCAATGCGGGTTAGGAGGCACGAGCTATGGTTAGCGGTGGGTTAGTATTAGCATGAGGTAGCACAGCCATCAAGTTTTGAGCTACTTCGGCACATGGCTTGTGTCTGCTGAATAAATTTTGTTGGGCTGTATGCTAAGGGGAGTGATTACCTTGCCCAGCTTTAGCTATCTAAGATTAGATATCTGTTTTTGGGTTGCTTATCAAAGCTTCTCTCTGTTATACACCTTTTTTGGCTGACTTGAAATATTAGGAACATCTTATAAAATTAATAGTAAGAATTGTCATAATAAAATATAATCACAATAATTTAATCTGAAACAAAATGTTGGGGGATTGTTCCTTCCTATTGTTAAATTATAGTCAAATTTTGGAATAAAGCAAGGTTTCAAAATAAATAAAAAAAATAATTGAGAATCTTTGATTAAAAAATGTCCACACAAAAATATCTGATTATTTAATTATTATTTTTTGCTATATCTTCCTGACATTAATTCATAACTGGAATTCCATCACAGACTGTTAAATCGTTTGCTCAAAAAAGTGTATCCAACCTGGGAAAAGCAGAAAGAGTTGATCTGCCTAGGCAAACTAGAGTTACTGGCAGAACTGGTAACAAAACCATGTCTTGAGGTCCAGATAAGTTGTCCAGCTGTTATTGCCTTGAGTCAGATTTATGTGTTTTCTTCCCCCCAAGGAATCCTCCACTTTTTCCATTCATAACATAATTTGGAATCTGACAAAAGATACTTCCATCTCAAAGCTGCAGCCCACAGAAACCTTCCCACCACAAAGTCTCAGCTTGTGGTTAAAATTTCATCTTGGCTAGTCAGTCCTTTCATTTTGCTGTGAACCACATCCTATAATTTAGCACAAGAGGGATGTTTTATGGCTTTATGTGTCTAGCAATTAGAATTTTAATTGGAGGTCTTCATATATTTTATATAAGTGTCGCAGGATGGAAGTATCAGACACAGTTATGATTTAGCAGCAGTTCAGTTTTATTTGTGATTTGAGGCAGATCAAGGAATTGAGTTCTAGCAGCGCATAATCATTAACTGAGTTAAAAGTTTGCAAAGTGATTTAACTAAATAAATGAACAGCGACTTGATTACAGATTCGAAGATGACAAGATTCACACTAACTTACTATAAGGTATCCCAAACCAATACATATACATATGAGAGCAAAGCACGGATTTCAGATTAATAGATATACGTGTAAACAAAGCATATGAGCGCGCACACACACGTACTTACACAAACACGCACACACCGCAGTTTATAACCTCTGAGATTGAAGATCTCTTAATATCGCACGACTTACTGAGTCAGCAGGTACCCCTTTAACTCCTACATGTGCATGGAAAATGGGAGAACATCCACATCCATAAAGCTAAAGCATACAAACATATAAATGGAGAGGTGGATGGAAAGAGAGGCTAGCCTATAGTTAAAATTTCCCTTCTGAGCTAGACTAAATACTCACAATGCATCGGCATTCCTCAACAGGTGATAGTTGAGGCTCGAGAGGGAATGTCTCACCCTGGCCTTTAGTCCTCATGAAGTTTTACCTGACAGGGGAGGTACTGGCCACAGCCCGCTGCGATCCCGAAAAGCTCAAAGGGTCTTCACTAGAATCGCTATTTATAGGATCCGAGATAACTGACTTTCGTCAGGTACTTTTCCACTCCAGCCCAGCTTGGACAATGGAATAGTCCAGTACTTTCCATTGTTTACACAAGTCCAGGACTTGTGGTCCTCGTACCCCCCTCTCTGTGGCCACGATCCATATGTTGTCAGGAGTGAACAGTTATAGTTATTATCTTCAAACGGTAGGAACCATGGGAACCAGGTGCACTATGGGGTTGCCGTAGTGTTCTAGTCCATTGTTCTCCACCCTTTCTTTCTTTAATGTTAGACCATTCTGTATTGTTCTGGTCATGGTGTTATTATGTGGCCCAGGTGGGGAGGGAATTACGCCAAGTATCGAGAGACCTGAGAGTGGCGGGGGGTTGCACCACCACAATAAGAAACAATATTTTAATATTTTAAGCACACTTCATGAAAGAGACAATATTTTATTTATAACCCAAAAAGACAAGCATCACTTAACCTTAAATATGTACTGCTCTATTTTTATCATCTCTGTTGCTTGTGGTTAGACTCCAGAGAAAAGAAATCTGTAAGACGAGCATTTAACACCTTGACAGCATTAATCTGAACTGTGGGTGTGAAAATGTTAAAACACAATTTCTAATGAAATCTTATCTGCTGGACTTAGGCATCATTTCAGATGTTTGCTTAGTATTCAGTGTGTGCATTCTTAAGTTACAGTAGCTCTAAAAAATTTCATTGCACATTCATACATATTCATTTAGTCCTCAGACTGTCGTGGGTTAACTTACAGTGCCTTAAATCAAGGGTGACATTTTGTGGACACATCTGTTTCCTACAAAAAGAATAGACGTGGAGGCAGAATATTATAAAAGGAAAGAAAATACTTCAGTAGCACATTAAGAGTGTGGTATTTACCTTTAGGAAATGTAATGAGTCCAAGGACAATGAACAAGTTGAACCCTTTCCAGGGAGGCCTGGGAAGCTGCATGTGGAAAGCAGAAAATGTCAATATATGAGATGGGTGTTGCATGGCTGGTAGCACACACACTGCTCTAAAACGATGCTGTCCCTGAGCTCAGCATTGCAACTTCCATCCTCTTGCCTGCCTTACACGCTTGATGGTGAAGCAACATGCCAGCTGTGCAACACACAGCGAGCACCCTGGGGTGGAGAAAAGGACTTTCGGCGAAACGTGGGGCCATTGTTGGCAGGCCTGCAGTTTGTGCAGTCTTGTGAGGATAGTTTCAGCATGACTTTCAGGATAGACTGTGTACAGACCCCTTCAGTGGTGTGACAACTGAATTCAGGTTACCTGGAATTTATATCTTCAAGTGTATCTGGTAGTTTATCGGTGCCAGTGCATGTGAAAGGAGTTGGGGTAGGAGGATTTTTTGAATCCTTCCTGGTGGAACTACTTCCATCATCATAATCGGGATGTATTTCAGCTGATATAATAATATGAAACCAAAGAAGAGAAGAACTCAACAAACCAGAACATAAATCAGAAAACTGTATATGCATAGCGATAACTTGTATGCTGTGGGCTGTACTGAAACGTAGAGTTCGGCATTTTCAAGGTGTTCGGCTGGTGACAGCTATAGAGCAATAGTGCTGAAGCAAGTGATGAGCTTGATGACACACCTTTACAACATTAATTTCCTTATATAGTGTGGTACCACATGAGATGACATAGGTATTCATCTTGTTATCTGTCTTATATCCTTTTTTTTCTTTGCTTTAAGTTTGTCCTCCAACCATGCTGTCATGATTGACATGACTCAGAAATTTATTCACCTAACTACTTGCAGCCATTGCAGGGTTTGCTCTCCTTTACAAGCAAAAGGCAAAATAATTGTAAATAAATAAACAAAGGGAAGAACCAGGCAAGCTATCCATTTGCCCAAGGAAATAGGTTGCTTTACCTAGATTCTTAGCTCTTGTACTTAAAAAGCAGGTAAATGGCCACTGCGGTTTTCAGTCTCTCTATTAAGACATTGCAGTAATGAGAACCATTACAAGAAATCTAGATGGAGAAATGGACACACCTGGGGTTTCCATTCCTCTTTTCCAAACTGACTGTTAACTTTTTCTGTTTCCTGGATATCTAAGAGATCATTGGCGATTGGTCTCTCTACTTTGATGTCATAGGGGCAGAAAATGTCTCAGACCTAACTGACACTCATTTAGCCTAGATTTCTCTTTCAGTCACAGAAAAGGGGCTTCTCTTCACACAGACCATACAGGGAACTTAAACACATATTGAAGAGGGCTGTTCCATTTGGTATCTAAAAAAGTTGTTAGATAACTAAGTCAAACTGACTCATTCCCACTTAAAGTAAGTGCAGGGGAAAGGAATTCAACAAAAATATCTCATGTCCTTGAGCACTGAAGTCTAGAGACTTTGAGCTATGTTTTCTTTTTTCCTGTTTTGTTTTCTTTTTGTCTGCTCATCCCCATACAGATATGTGTACAAGTATACACAATCACCAAACTGCTTTGCCCAACCCTATAAATAGTGTTGAAGTAGAAAAATTTCAACAAAATATAAGAAGTCAAAAATCATTTGACCTTTCTAAGTATAAGCAGCCTCACACTTGACATATTAATTCCAAAGTGTATAATACATTTACACCACTGCTAAGCCTTGGGAAGTCATGGTCGCAGTCAGTGACTGTAAGACCTAGTAGCTTCCCATCCTCCCATGATTTAAGAAAGATTCATGTGTTTTCTGTGAGTGTTCTCTCAAAGATGCAGATTGTGTGGCTAATATCAGTGTGTGCTGGTTATTTGTTTTGGCTTCTTTAAAGAGAATTATTTTTCAGTAGTTTGAAAGTAAAATTCATCATAAGTCTGGTGACTTCAGAGCAAGTACTCTGGGTCAACAGTTAAATACTGAAATATTCTGACTGCCATGAGAGCACTCAGAACTTCAGAAGATAAGTACTTCATTATGCTGCAGATGAGGGAATAATTTGACCTTATTGCTTTAGCATTCTATATATCTGTGATTTAAATGAGTAGGAAATCTTAAAATAGGAGGTAAAGAGTCAGGGGTTAAACTCATGATGTAATTAAAGTTGCAGTCTTAGCATTTGCCCTTTAAGTTTAAATGTTTCTGTAAGTTAAGGCTGAAATGATTTAATACACGCTTCTATATTTGGGTAAATTCTGATGGTATGAATTCCAAAATGCGTGTATTAGCCTTGTAGCTGAGTTACCTTAAGATGAAAGGGTTTGATATGCTATGAGAAAAACAAGCAGCTTTTGAGTTAATGGACCCTGTGTACAAGTCAATCATTGTAATGCCATGTTGTTTGAAGCTGTGTCTTTCAGAGAAGATTGCGGTTAATGACATGTTAAGATAGCCTTCAGTTCTGGCAGGGCTTGAAGCAAATACTAGTTTGGTACTGTCAGAAAGTACAAAGGTAATGACATGCTAAGTGACAGAGGAATACTCTGAGCAGTCGGTGAGTCTGAAGTTATAGCTTTGTATCCTTGAGTTTTCTGCCCTTCCAGCTCTCTCCTCTACTCCCTGGTACCCTGACCCGGGGGCCAAGGGGCAGTCTCACTAGTTGTGGCAGACACTGACAGAGCACAATGCGTACCTCCCTGTAAAGCTTTTTCAGACCTATGATAGCCCAAAAAGTTCACTTCTACTAATGCAAAGTTTGAGCCTCTACTGCCGTTTTCATCTCTTTCCAGCCTTTCTAGCCTTCCTAGCCATTGGCCACAGTTGCAATGTAGAGAGCAGGAAAAGCGTGCGTGTGCACACGTGTGCTCTCTTTTTTCTGTATA
>VFFE01009203.1:1086189-1173918 GCA_008921705.1 Burhinus oedicnemus
GACCCGGGGGCCAAGGGGCAGTCTCACTAGTTGTGGCAGACACTGACAGAGCACAATGCGTACCTCCCTGTAAAGCTTTTTCAGACCTATGATAGCCCAAAAAGTTCACTTCTACTAATGCAAAGTTTGAGCCTCTACTGCCGTTTTCATCTCTTTCCAGCCTTTCTAGCCTTCCTAGCCATTGGCCACAGTTGCAATGTAGAGAGCAGGAAAAGCGTGCGTGTGCACACGTGTGCTCTCTTTTTTCTGTATAAAATGTAAGTAAAAGAGAAGATAAATCTAAGGCTACAATAACCAGTGAGGTTTAGGGTTGGCAATGGGTCTCATTTTCCCCACTGACATCACAGGTGAGAAAACAGATACAGATTTCAAGCCTCAGTCCACACTGGACAGGAATAATGAAGCGACCGAGGCATGTGGGCATCCCCAGAAGAGGTCTGTGCAGTGTTCAGCCTGGAGGTGACCGTTCACCAGAGGTATCCTGGAAGCTTCCAGCATTGGGAGAGACGTGGCAGCGCAGTGTGGATGTAGCCAGAGAGTCCTCTGAGAAAAAGTATTCCCAGGTTGTGTCTCTTGTCTTGACCACAGCTGAGACTGGGCACAGTGCACAGACCTTCTGCTTGTTCTTGCACCTTCGTGTCCACCCCAGCCATACGTACCTTCAGTATATTCTCAGTTGGGTTTCTTACCTCCTGAGTAATTTTAAACCCATATGTCTCTGTATGCCTGCACACACTACACAAAGGCATTACTTTCTGTTTGTACCTCAGAATAAAGAAGAGGAAAGCAGAAGAGAACTTGCTCAGGAGCTGCTCAGCTCACAACCCCTGGTTGTAAGCATCTCCCATAAGCCTGTGGGGAGGAGTGTGAGGACGGCTGCTCCCTCTGCGTGGGGTCATGAGGGTGGGTGGGCTACCTCAGGCATCCCACAGCCCTGCTCTAGAACGGACTCCGAGCCAGCCTTACCCAGTGCCAAGCCAAAAGCGCATGTTTGAGTGCGTGGGAAGGGAGAAAAGGGATTTCCGCCTGTTGACTCCACATACCTCCTCAGAATCCAGCACAGCTTCTCGAGGGCAGAAATACTCTATGGCCAGGCAGGGATTGTTTCCCTAGGGATATGTGATTATTACCCCAAACGCTGAATTTCCAGTCTTGACTTTCCACCCCATTTTACATGAATAAGTGGCCACCTCCCAAAGTAATTCTCTCATTCAGCTAATTAATGCTTCAGGCTCCTGTTTTACAGCCCACACACATAGCAGCTCTTATACATGGACACAGTCCCGTTGAACAAACATGAGTTGTTTTACATACAGAACAGCTAAAAAATGTACAAAATACACAGTGTCTTCATTAGAAAGAGGGAGAAAAAAATCCGCGATCTATGGATTTTATTTATGGATTTAGATCCACAGACTACCATTTCTTTTCAGCTTAATTTCATTCTTGTTTTCTTTTCCACTGATTCTGTACAGTTTTTGCTCCAATTCTTTCCCTCCCAAGGCTCTAAATGTAGCTCATTTGAACTCATTCTTACACTGTTCTCACATGCTTTACCTGTTTTCTATTGACTTCTCTTCTTAGCTATTTGTGTTTTTTTCACCTGGCAATGAGGTCATTCTGCTGTAGTAAAACTTCTATCAAACATCTTTTCCTTCCTCCAGTGGCTGTTTCTCTAGTCTTCAGTTAACTTTTAGTCAAATGTTTTCCCTTTGCCTGCCTCCTAAAGGAGCATCACTCAAAACACATCACTGTTGTGGATTGAGTTTGTACTTGGTTATTGAGCTATGGACCAAAGGCAGTCCATAAGTGATGCTGCCAATACCATTTTTTTTGATTGACATTGGTTAATTACACTTATATGGCTTCATCGTACTAGTCTAATGAGCTGTCTTGGTCTAGGAAAGACTTTAGAGTCTGGTATTGTAAAATAAAGAAACAAGCTTAAAATGAAAGACCTTACAGTCTTCTGATAAAATACAGAAACACATCAGAAGACTGAAAATACAGAAATTCACACCAGAAGAGTCTTGAGAAATTCTTTTCTAGCGTTTCCTCTCTTGGGGCCCTGTGCTACCAACTCTCCCATTTTCCTATAGAGTATGCTTGTTTGCGCATGTGAATGCAGAACTGAGCCTTAAGACATTAAGCTCTTTGCAGCAGGTATCTTTGTCACTCTACACAGTCATATTTCCAGCCTTCTCTTTAAGAAAACATATCTTTTCTTTCTCATTTACTTGCCCATTTTATCTTATAACTCGTCTGTGTCCTGTTCACCACTTCCTTCAGAGAATCACAATTGTGCCACAATTTTGTCTTCCCTATAAAACCGAGATCAAGCAGTGAGAGACGAGAAAGCATTTCCATCTTGCTCACAGCTGGCACTTCCAGGGACCCGACAGGAGCATTTGTGTCTGACTCTTCCTTGTTTATCTAATCATTTGCTCTAACGAATCGTTGCCCATGGGCTGTTCACATACAAACAGGTTTTATGAAAAATCACACCCTGTTTATAGCAATTTATTAACTGGAAGGAGACTATCTTAGCTAATTGAATTGTTATGTTTAAAGTGCTTCCTTCAGCTCTGGCCAGAAGCAAAGATCCATCAGTAAGTGTACTACCTGGTAAACTATTCCTAGCTTAATTTTGTATAGCTCTTGTTCAATGAATAGGCCTGTAAGGGTTTTTGCCTTTTTTCACAGGTGCCGCCAGTGCTTCTGGACAAGCAGTTTTCAGAATTTACGCCGGATATCACACCCATTATTCTGGCTGCCCACACCAACAACTATGAAATCATAAAGCTCCTTGTGCAGAAAGGGGTCTCCGTGCCCAGGCCACACGAGGTCCGCTGTAACTGCGTCGAATGTGTCTCAAGTTCAGACGTGGACAGCCTCCGCCACTCTCGATCCAGACTCAATATCTACAAGGCTCTGGCAAGCCCATCGTTGATTGCTTTGTCCAGTGAGGATCCTTTCCTTACCGCTTTTCAGTTGAGCTGGGAGCTGCAGGAGCTGAGTAAAGTCGAAAATGAATTTAAGTCGGAGTATGAGGAACTGTCACGGCAATGCAAGCAATTTGCAAAAGATCTCCTGGATCAGACACGGAGTTCCAGGGAATTGGAAATTATTCTTAATTACAGAGATGATAATAGCTTGATAGAAGAACAAAGTGGTAATGATCTTGCAAGATTGAAACTGGCAATTAAGTACCGTCAAAAAGAGGTGAGTGTGCTGGAGAATATTTAAGCATATTTAGTAGTAGTAATGTGATAGATAATAGACTGAAATACATCCTTTTAACTGAGACAAATTACTGCTTATCTTTTTTTGTTCTACAGGGTCTCTTCTTTTTTATATTTTTAATTAGATGAATTTGAGTAGCTATTATAGTTTGCTAGTATCAGAATTTAAAATGTTCTGTTATAGCACAGATCCAAAGAACTTTTTTTCTTTTGTACCTGAATAGACATAGTCTCCAGTAGTTGTGCTCTGAAGAGCTCATCGATAATAAGATAAGAAATCTACACAGCATGCTTCACAGACAGAAAAAGGAGGCTATGTGTTTAAACACCTATAAAATACTACAGGTACCTCCATAGAGAGGTTTCTTCAAAAAATTGCTGTTATAGATAGATACTGAAACATAAGATTAATAGTAATGCATGACTCCTCAGTACTTTGACATTCAGATTCTTTTTCATAAAGAATCCAAAATGAAGGTACCTGGGTATTGCTTTCCATGACAGTTAAAAATTCATGAGTTTACTTCACTGGTATAGATATTCAACTGGAATCAGAGGATGCCTGAATTTCTTTTAAAAATACTCAAGTTCTTATGTACATCCAAAAGCAAAAGAATCAAGACAGAAAAATGAGTTAGGAAGACAATTTCGCTGATAGTTCCAAAACGTCACTTGATCCCTGCTCATCATCATTTCAGAATGTGTTTTATTCATCTCATTTGGAACCTGTACATCCAAAATTAACTGAAACATGGAAATGTCCAGGCAATACAAGTGCTGTTCATAATTAAATGTTACTTGTTCATATAAAATATGGCAAATGCTTAAGAAACCTCTGTGTTATATTGAACTAATCTGTCTATCACTGCTAAATCTCTGTTCTGCAGAATATAATCGTAAATGCGTTAATATATGTTAGAAAGGTTTGCAGGAACAAAACCCAAGCATGTAATGATTCTGTTTTCCATTTGAAATTTAGTAACACTAAGAAGTTATCAGGAAGCTAGGGACCTACTGAAGTGTTGCTTGAAAAGTATCTCAATTAGTCTCTGATTTCATAAGTCTTCTAATCACGGAATCACGGAATTTTCAGAGTTGGAGGGGACCTCCAGAGATCATCTAGTCCAACTCCCCTGCTGACGCAGGAATGCCTACAGCACATTACTCAGGACTGCAGCCAGGCGGGTCTTGAAAATCTCCAGAGAAGGGGACTCCACAACCTCCCTGGGCAGCCTGGTCCAGTGCTCTGTCACCCTCACCCTAAAGAAGTTTTTTCTTAGGTTTGAATGGAACTTCCCGTGTTCCAACTTGTGCCCGTTGCCCCTCGTCCTGTCACTGGGAACCACTGAAAAGAGTCTGGCTCCATCCTCCTTCAACCCACCCTTTAGATACTTAGAAGCAAGAATAAGGTCTCCCCTCAGCCTTCTCTTCTCCAGGCTGAAGAGTCCCAGCTCTCTCAGCCTTTCCTCATAAGGGAGCTGCTCCAGTCGCCCCATCATCTTTGTTGCCCTACGCTGGACTCTCTCCAGTAGTTCCCTGTCTCGCTTGAGCTGGGGATCCCAGAACTGGACACAGTATTCCAGTTGTGGCCTCACCAGTGCCAAGTAGAGGGGGAGAATGACCTCCCTTGACCTACTGGCCACACTCTTCCCTATGCAGCCCAGGATTCCATTGGCCTTCCTGGCAACAAGGGCACATTGCTGGCTGATGGATAATTTCCTATCTACCAGGACCTCCAGATCCTTCTTCTCTGAACTGCTTTCCAGCAGTTCCACCCCTAGCCTATATTGGTGCCTAGCATTCTTCCTCCCCAGGTGCAGGACCCTACACTTGCTCTTGTTGAACCCCAGTAGGTTCTTCTCTGCCCAGCACTCCAGCCTGTCCAGGTCACGCTGGATGGCAGCGTGGCCCTCTGGGGTGTCAGCCACCCCTCCCAGTTTGGTATCATCAGCGAACTTGCTGAGGATACACTCTGTGCCCTCATCCAGGTCATTGATGAATATATTGAACAAGACTGGACCAAGTATTGACCCCTGGGGGACACCACTGGTTACAGGCCTCCACCTTGACACTGCTCCATTAATCACATCCCTCTGAGTTCTGTCACACAGCCAGCTCTCAATCCACCTCGCTGTCTCCTCATCTAGCCCACATTTCCTCAGCTTCCTAATGAGGATGTTATGGGAGACAGTGTCAAAAGCCTTGCTGAAGTCAAGGTAGATGACATCTGCTGCTCTCCCCTCATCCAGCCAATCAGTTATAACATCATAGAAGGCTATCAGATGGTCCAGCATGATTTACCCTTGGTAAATCCATGTTGACCGCTTCCAATAACTTCCTGTTCATCAACGTGTTTGGAGATGACATCCAGAAGGAGTCACTCCATAATCTTCCCAGGGACAGAGGTGAGACTAACCAGCCTATATATCCCCGGGTCCTCCTTCTTGCCCTTCTTGAAGATTGGAGCAATGTCAGCCTTCTTCCAGTCCTCAGGCACCTCTCCTGTTCCCCATGACTTTCCAAAGATGATGGAGAGTGGTCTAGCAATAACATCTGCCAGCTCTCTCAGCACTCACAGGTGCATCCCATCAGGGCCCATGGGTGTCCAGCTTGGCCAAGTGGTCTCTAACCCAGTCCTCCTCAACTGAGGGAAAGTCTTCCTCTCTCCAGACCTTCCCCCTTGCCTCCAGGGTCTGGGATTCATGAGGGGCAGCTTTAGCAGTGAAGACCGAAGAAAAGAAGGCATTCAGCAACTCCGCCTTCTCTGTGTCTTCCACCACTAGGGTGCCCATCTCATTCACCAGTGGGCCTACCTTGTCCCTAGTCTTCCTTTTTCTACTGATATACTGAGAGAACCTCTTTTTATTATGTTTAACCGCAGTGGCCAAGCTGAGTTCTGCTTGGGCTTTGGCCCTTCAAATTTTCCCCCTGCACAGCTTCACTACATCTTGGTATTCCTCATAAGTTGCCAACCCCCTTTTCCAAAGAATGTAAACTCTCCTTTTGTTCCTGAGGTCCAGCCAAAGCTCTCTATTTAGCCAGGCTGGTCTTCTTCCCCGTCAGCTTGTTTTTCAGGACACGGGGATGACCTTCTCTTGTGCTTTTAAGAGTTCCTGCTTGAAGTATGACCAGCCTTCCTGGGCACCTTTGCCCTTCAGGACTGTCTCCCAAGGGACACTCTCAACCATGCTCCTAAACAGGCTAAAGTCTGCCCTTCGGAAGTCCAAGGTGGCCATTCTGCTGGCTCCCCACCTTGCTTCTCCAAGAATTGAAAACTCTACCATTTCATGATCACTCTGCCCAAGACGACCTCCAACCTTTACATCCCCCATAAGACCTTCTCTGTTAACAAACAGTAGGTCTAGTAGGGTGCTTCCCCTAGTTGGCTCCCTCACCAGCTGTGTTAGGGAGTTGTCTTCCACGCACTCCAGGAACCTCCAGGACTGTTCCCTCTCTGCTGTGTTATATTTCCAGCAGACATCTGGGAAATTGAAGTCCCCCATGAGAACAAGGGCGAGCAATCGCGAGACCTCTGCCAGCTGCTTATAGAATATTTCATCAGCCTCTACATCCTGATTTGGGGGGTCTATAACAAATTCCCACGATGATGTCTGCCTTATTGGCCTTCCCTTTGATTCTTATCCATAAACACTCAACACTGTCATTCACAATGTTAAGTTCTAGGCATTCAAAACTGCCCCCTAACATTGAGGGCCACTCCACCACCTCTTCTTCCTTGCCTATCCCTTCTGAAAAGTTGGTAGCCATTGATCACAGCACTCCAGTTGTGTGAATCTTCCCACCTCATTTCTGTGATGGCAACTATATCGTAGTTTCCTTGCAGTACAATGGCCTCCAGCTCCTCCTGTTTGTTCCGCAAATAAGCATCTCTATTTCTTGAAATGCCAGTCCTGCCCTACAGTCATTGAAGAAATTCTAGCTTGGACTTCTATTTTCCAGAGGATTCAAGCACTGAAGTAAAACTCTGACCTCACATGTTTTGGTTGGGTTTTTTTTAACCTAAATACAAAGTTTAAATTTTCTTAATTTGAGACAGAGATAGTGAGAGACATCTGTAGGGTGAAATGTTTTTTTATAGTTGAATCTGATTCCTGTGCCTAGTTAAATTGCAGTAATACAGCTGATTACACTTCATTGACTCTTCATAATAGCAAATATTAAAGCAATACTGATTTAGTGCAAAAATTCCAAATCAGTGGATCTTTTATATTGTACATACATTTTTCATTTCTATAAATATTTCCCACTATCTCTACCATTTCAGTCCCCCTAAAGTAAAATTAAATTTTATTAGATTCTTTTGGTGTGTTTCTAAATGTATTCCGTACTAGGTGCTGGAGCAAATAGTAGCCACTGTAACTGGTCAGTTGTTTTATTCCTGATTATAACAGTATTCTGGTAGGTACAGCTCCAAGGTCAAGAAACAGCTCAGGCATAACAAATGCTTGGATTCTGGCCGTCCTGGTGCATATGGATCATGACAAAAATAGATCAGACAGGTCTTTCTATTGCTTGTGTTGAGGATGTTACAGGAGCCACTGAATCCAGCAGCATGCAGGATCTGGGAATTCTTTTGGCCCAGGCACTGGAGCCCAGCCAGGAGCATCTGGAGACCCTGGGGTCTCCCAGGCACAAGCATACTGAACGGCCCTACTTACACAAGATTGGCCCCTTGATTACCTTCTCCTCTCCATTTTGCCGTGCTTGTTCCTCCCTGATCCTTCCCCATCCTTTACCCTTCCCCTGAATATCCCATAATAAATTTTACATAATTTCACAAGACCCCTCTGATGTCCTGTAACAACTGTGAATTTCCCATGAGTCCTATGAAACCCCTCAAACATCCCATAATAGTCATGATAATGATGTTTTCCCCTCCTTATGATCAGTTACAAAGTTGAGGTTGACCCTCCTCGAGGCAGTTGCAGGGAGTCCTTTAATGGCCCATTCATCAGAGGCTAAAGTCTTGATCTTCATCATTGTCTCTGTTATATCCTGGTTTCTGTGTTGAATTTGTCACTTTTCTTGTTGTTTTCTATTTCTGTTATACTAATTAACCCTCAACCAGATAATTAAATGAACAAATAATTCAATGTACCAGATGCTTGCACATTTCATATGCCCTTACACTACAACTATCCAAGGTAAGCTTGATGGCAAGCAGCAGAGGCAGCTTTTAAAAATGGCAAGAAAAAAGTGTGGGCTGGATTTTAACTAGTCCATTAATATATTATTTTGGATTTAAACTGTTTAAAAATACTGGTTTGGGGGGATGTATCATCTGCTTCATCTCCTATGAAGACAGGCTGAGGGAGTCGGGGTTGTTCAGCCTGGAGAAGAGAAGGCTTCGGGGAGACCTTATTGCAGCCTTCCAGTACTTAAAGGGACCCTACAGGAAAGATGGGCAGGGACTGTATCAGGGAGTGTAATGATAGGATGAGGGGTGATGATTTTAACCTGAAATAGAGTAGATTTAGATTAGATATTAGGAAAAAATTCTTTACTGTGAGGGTGGTGAGACACTGGAACAGGCTGCCCAGGGAAGTTGTGAAGGCCCCTTCCCTGGAAGTGTTCAAGGCCAGGTTGGATGGGGCTTTGAGCAACCTGGTCTAGTGGAAGATGTCCCTGTCCATGGCAGGGGGGTTGGAACTAGATGATCTTTGAGGTCCCTTCCAACCTAAACCATTCTGTGATTCTATGATTCTATGATTCCTCTGCCCTATGTGTCTCAACCACCAAGAGTCAGTTCTCCACCAAAGGCTTCTCTATTATGAGAGGAGCAAACATAGATTTGTTGGTTTTTTGATGCTATCAGTTCTAGTTACTGTCTTTCTTTCTCTTAACTTGCCTGCTATCCTGTAAAATAATAATACTTAAAAAAAAACCCCAGCCCAAACTCCCCCAACAAAACAGCAAAACGAATAAGAATGCATTGTCTTCCCTTTTTATCCTGCCACCCATCCCTAACATCTCAACCTTTATTCACGCTATTACCAAAGGACATTGTAATGCTATACTGGGGCTGAGGTCAGAGCTCCATGAGGAAGCAATCAGGTCTGGTTGTTCAGAACATCCAGTCTAAGTCCAGAAATTGCAGCTAAAAGTAACAAAATAATGAAGAATGAGGACAAGTAAAATAGGAACACGTGTACTTTTACATTAGTTTTAGAATGAATTGCTCAGGAGTTAAAGATTACTTTTTTTCTTTCAAGTTGAAAATAGCACCAGAAATTATTAGCAGTAGTTCCTCTTGTCATTAATAAGCAAGTAAGTATGAAATACATGAGAACTCAACTTTGTAAAGTACTGGAGTAAGCTTTGGATAATGTAACTTGGTTTAATCTCAAAGACACAAGATTGGGTAGGAACAGCAGACTGAGGGTACTTTTAGGAGAAGCAGACAAGTGGATGGTGAAGAATTTTCATTGTGTAAAGAAAGGAAAATTGACAAACACGAGAAAAGAGAATTATCAATCTGGAAGTTGTTGAGGAGCTTCAAAATGACATAGTGTTTGACCAAATGTAGATCTAGAAATACCTTGTAATGAACAGAGAAAGGCTCTTAAAAGTGAAATGATTAAGCAGTGCTTGGTGTAGTGATCTGCAAGCCCCTGGTACCACTTCTGTATTATCATCTATGGAAATGAAGAAAGCACATTCATTCTCAGAGCTGTTTGCACTGTTCATGGTCACCAGATTGCCCCTGAAGTGGGGCTTCACAAAAGCAAAAAGTTTATACCAGTTGGATTGGAGGTTCTCCACAGTGAATGGTGCTTATCGTCTGTATTTCCATTCCTTTCACACTTACCATAATACTGTGATCCTCATTCATGTACTGTCGAAAGGCATCTCAGTGGTATCAATTCTCAATCCATGGAGTCATGCCAAAGGGAACCTACTATGTATTACCAAGGAAGAAACTTTCCTGATAAAACCATCTATCTTCTTCTGTTAATAACTAATGAGGTTGAAAGAGATTCATAGTTTCCAGTTTACACTGCAGAATAATGTCTGCCAAGACTGTGGATAATATCTGTTTTCAGTTAGTTGGCAGAACCAGAAAGTATCTGCCAGCATGTATGTTTTGTGTGCTTACCCACAGTTTTTTTTTTAGCGTGGCACATGGGACAGAACACCCAAGGTACTATTTTTTTCCCCTGTTCATTTTGCAGCACTGATGCTGTTTGATTATAAACAAAGACACGTTGCTGATGCTTGTGGCGCCTGTTTCTGACACCTACTGTTGCCTGGGCTACAACTAGCAGTAGACAGGAGAGATTCCCTGAAGTCATGCAACCAGCCTGCACTGGGCACAAACATGTCGTCATCTAATTATCTACTGCATAATATTATCTCAGCTAGGGGAGAGTTTGGTTTTATGAAGGTTGTCATTTACAATTTCACTGTGCTAGACTGTAGGCACACAATGATCAATGAGAAATAGTTTCCCATTTTCCTGAACCAAATAAAAATGTTATCCGACTCAACTGCAGTTTCAATCAAGGATATACAAGGGAAATCCCTGATTCTGTATATGATTCACAAGCAGGAGTTATTCTACCTGCAATAATGATAATATGTCATTCTGAGTTTAAGTGATTTGCAAAACCCTGGTGCAGCAATGCAATTAAGTAGCAGAGGATCGTAGCAGTCTAATAATTAGTAGACAGTCATCTTTGTCACTAATTGCAAAATGCATGTTCTGTCTCGTATATATTGAAAGTTTTTAACAGAGAAATCACAGCAAAACCCCCATGTCTCTCCACTCTTCAGTTATCTTTGTTTTAGCTTTCATTCTGTTTAGGTCTCATGCATATATTTGCACATACGTGAAAGAGTGCTTACTAAAATGCTTACTAATTTTCCCATATATGTGAAATAAAGTAGGAGGACAGAGGAAATTAATAGACTGAATCATCATCCTCTGTTTTTACAGTAGATTTAAATACTTATACTAGTAATTTATAACTCTGTCTCATCTTGCCCCATACTAACTGGCCCATGTTCCTTAAGCTATAGCTGTATAAGCTCAAACATAGTGGCAGGGCGAGGTTATAATTATTGGCAGTATTGTCTCATTTTGCTTTGTTATTAGGCATTCTGATATCAATGCAGAGGAAAAATGAATTTTTAGATATATAGCTATTAACCTTTTCTCTTTCACTTTTCAAATGAATAAAGACTAGCTGGGGTTTTTGTGTTTTTTTCCTTTTTCTTTTCCAGTCTTAGTTTACTCTGACCATCTTTCACTTTCTCTGTAAGTACAAGATCATTAGAAAATTTGGAATACATAATATTAACAGGATGTAAAGTAGGTTAAATTCTACACATTTCAGTTTGACACTCTTGAAACATTTTAGTAAGCTTGTTTCTGCCTTTATATTTAAAAACTAAAGTAAATACATAGTTACAGCTTCCATGCATGGTTATGTATCATGTTGAGGTGTAGCTAAAAAATCAATAACTAAATTTGCTAAAAGATGCATTCAGGAAGGACATTTTTCCTGATCCTGAATAAAATTTTTTAAAAGTTTGTTTTAAAACATAGAACCATTTCCAGATTTTCATTTCTCTTTTCAGTACATTTCTATAGAGCTGAATAATCAATATTTCCCAAAAATTCATCTGCTTAACTACTAAAACTCTGCTTAATGCCTCTAGTTGGTCTTCTAACAGTTCCCACTTTCCAGGGGCAGTCCCTGGTTTTCTGAGTTGTTAGCACCTGCGGAGCCTCAACTGGCAAAGAGACAGAGTGAAAGAGGGAGTGGATTTTAATAATTTTACACAGTTAAAGACATTTAGATTTAACAAGAGTACAGGCTTTATTAATAAGAATTTCGGGGAAAATATTTCAGGGAAATGAGCTTCAGACTAGCTTGCAGGCAGACAAGAAGTGCGACGGGACTCCCCCACACAGGAGACACATCATAGATCAGCTAGTTGTAACGTAAACCTCTGTGTTCCCATAAAACCCACACCAAAGATTACTGATATGAGCAATATCACTACATTATTAATTGGTCAATTAAATCGTAAGTATAAGAATATGCTATTCACATTTCATAGATCAATTCTTGTTTTCTTGGAAAATAGTGCTGCAGGATAAAAGTAGTTGTTTGTTACTGATAGTAAAAGTCATCTGTTTGCTCCTGCTCAAAGAGGACTTTTAAAAATGCAATCAGCAGTGCTTCACTAGTTTTCTATGCAAAATATAGGCTCAGTGAAATGGAACTGTTTCACAATAATATAATAATGTCACAAATTCAGTGAAATTTTCAATGAAAACATGTCAAATCATTTCAAATCTGTCATTTCATGTCGATGTCTAAACACTTCATTTAAATAAAGCATTTTGTTTGACTGCAGCTTCCTTTTACTTCACTTGGACTTTAACGTTAATTTTTGACAATGTCATGCTTATAGCTAATAGCATCCATATCATATTATTATACAAAGCAGTATAAATATGATAGAAAGCAATAATTATTCCTTATCAAAATTGAGTATCTCAACAATGCCTAGAAAAAATAATTTTAAAGTACTGAAATGAAAAGTTGCTATGTTCTTAGTAATGTTTTTTAATGTTTAAACTGCTGTTCTATTGGGAACGTTGGCTTTTTATTCATATATGGAATATAAAATATGTCTGGAAATGCTGGAAATTTCCATAGAGCTCCTCTGGCAGCAGTACAGTTTAAGAGTCTAAGTCAAGCTATGTGACTGTCTCAGAGAGTAGAATTTTCCTTTGGAACCACAGATTGATTTTGAGTAATTTTAGTAGCCATTATAATGAATTTCTCATTAAAATTCTTTCAGATGCAAAAGCCTGAATTATTGACTCTGCAATCAGGGATGACTTTGGAAACACAACATCTAAGAATTATCCTGTGTTTAAATAAAATACACCTGAAAGATAAACAGAAACACAGCAGCCATGTGTTAGCAAGCCGCTGTGTATGTTAATATTTGTCAAAACACTGGAAAGGTGCAGTCAGAAGTCTCCATGTAAAAAATAACAAAACTCCACAAAAAAGGGACTCTGATAATATTTGGACATTTTTAACACCAAAGAAAGATGTGTTTAGTCTATGAATCCCATAACTGAGAGAAGTGATGTATGCACGTTTGGGTCCATGTCTCCAAAAGACCCATTTCTGCAGACTCTCAGCCATAGTATTCAAAAAGTTTGATAAACAGTTTTCCAAGCAAGAGCCAGGTACTGTAAAACAGGTCATGTGTTTGCTTTGTAAATCATGTAAAAGTCTCTGTGTTTATAGATAAAGACTCCACAGATTGTTAAGTAGCATAAATTATGTAAGTAGCTTATCTGCTACACATACTTAAAGTCTTACTTTAATTGGTTATCTATTATCTCAGAACTGAATGAAGTGTAGGTGTCCCTGTGGAAACTGTACTTATTGCTGCTAGAAAAAAATGTTCTTTAATCACAGGGTGGGAGAACATCTGCTTAATACAGCATTTAATTGTGCCTACATTTTAAATGCGTGGTGAAGCAATCCCCCTAAAGTATGTGAGCAAATTCCTTATACAGTCAAGAGACAGAGGTATGCACAGAGGGAGATCCTGTCTGCTCAAGATAAGACATCCAAGTTAACTCCAGAGACATCTCTCTCTGCTCCCTTGGCTGGGTAAGGAAACAGGGCACTTCAGTTAGAAGCATTATTTCTACTAGGCATTGAAAATGTAGCTGCAAGTTAAACAACTTATCGCGTCAACTGCAATTTCTACCCTGTGGTAACAGAGTTTTCAGATTCTGAAGGCTCAGAGCCCACGTAAAGGGAAATGAATCTCAGTGCTAACTTTTTAATGATGTCTCAGAAGGCATCGATAACCTTTGAATGCTATATGCCGCACACAAGTTGCAAACCTCTCATCACAGTTCTAGTTAAACTATTCATGAACTGACACCAACGTCTTTTTATTTTGAACACTTGCTAGAAGTAATTAACTCAAAGAGCAGGAGACTTGCTGTTAATGAAGTACAGTGGAAATTTCTCATTTTGGTTCCTTTTCTGCATCTTCCTTAAATGAAAAGTTGCTGGCATGTCTGCCTCAAGCAAGAGCAACCAGTAGTGCATATCCCTAACCAGCAGTGCACAAACCTTCTGTTGGGATGTGACTGGGCGCAACAGAAGTTGGCTTTTGGTTTGAAGGAGTCACTACTAGTGCACCTACAAGCTTCCCTAGAAACCTGGGATAGATTTAGCACCATAAGCTAATTTTTTCTGCTTGCAGTAACAAAACAATTTGCTTCACAAACAAAATTTTGGAGAAGGAAAATCTCTAACAAGGTGAATAAATAAGGTAGTGCACAGGATTTCATTTTGAATGTAAACCTGTGACTATAGGAAGTTTACCACCCTCGTTCCTCCCTCCATATACTTGCTGGGGATCTGGCTGTTCTTCCCACCCCTGCAGGAGTATCTAATCCACAGCTCAGGCTAGTTAGTTTTGCTGGGTGATGAGCCCCAGACTGAGCTGTGGTAGGATTTGTATCTACTGGCTGCCTCCAGTCCTCCCATGGCCTCCATCAGCCGCTCCTGACTGCTGACACCCCCTCTCTTCTGCAGCTCCTCCTTCCTGCTCCCCACACCTTCTGCCATAGCTACACCAGCAGCTAGGCTGCACTCCACTCTTCACTACAAGTCATTTTGGCAAAGCCCGAGAGCTCCAAATAATTGGTATTATTTCAGCTGTAGTAACTGCCCTTGTAGCATTAGGCGCTTATACAGCCATCTAACTTGTAGAGGGGTGTTTAACTCCTTTCTATATTTCCTGTTTCTAATCTCCCAGGACACTCTTAAGCAACCCCACCTGTCTCACATATCTTGTAGGAAGCTCTTACAGAAAGTCTTCTGTCCTTCTGTCCACGATCTAACATTTCCGTGCCTGTGCTAGGTGCAATTGGCTTGAGATAGAATGACTGCTTATCCAAGGGACATTTCAACATGCCGACTGAAACTTCTGCATGCTGTTGCAGTGTGAATTTTTCCACTGCTTGGCAGGGCTCCCTCCATTAAGATAAACGTTTATTGAACAATAAAACAAGACAGCCAAAGCAAACTTGTGTTAGGCCTGTCTGCTGGTTCTTTTCATCTACCTCCTCTTTGCTGCACCAGATGTCCACAGAGCATTATTCTCTTCCCTCCTTACCCCTTGTTTTTGCTGTAGGCCTTAGCTATCAAGATTAAAATAATAAAGGGTTTCTTCACCCATTTCCTCCATCAATATGTGCATGCATTATAAAACAAAAGATTTATGAGAAAAAAACCCTCTTTTTATAAGACCTCACTCTTGTGCCTTCAAAGAGATCAGATTTTTATTTAAGTTTTTGAGTGGAGAATAAAGCTTTCTAAACTTTACAACTCCAGGAGTTAAAGTAGAAAAATGAAGAGAGGTGTTGAGTATGGCACTAGTATGACAAATGGGAGCTTATGTTTGTGAAAGTCATATAGCTCTCAAGTTTGACTGTTGACATTTGGACTTCTGGGGTATTTTTCATACTGAAAAAAAAATGTTCACACGAAACTATTAACAAGTCTTCCTTACAGAGACACTTGGCTTTCTTCTGCAAATGATAGGATGACATTCTTCCCCACTCCATTCCCTCTTCATCAGATCATCATCAAGCCATCTCCTTTGGCATGGTCCCATTCTCCTTTGACCCACATCTTTCTAGCCCAAGACTTGATAAATTCTGGCTCATAATGGAGGTATCACAAGTAAGGGGAATTTGCCAGCACTCTGATAATGCTCATTTGAACAGTGAGCTTTCGCAATCTATTAGTTCATGGTTAGTCCAAATATTAGAATAGCTTTCAGTCAATAGTTTGGATTGAATGAGACAGCTGAGAAAATTAGGAACTCCCTTGGTGGTTATTTGGACACATAAAATATACGGGAGACTGTATATGCTTCTGATACTGTCTCAATATCTTTCCCTTGTGATACATTTAAACATCCTTTCTCCTTTTTATCGGCACACTCAAGGAACCTCAAGATCCATATTTATTTCTTTGTCACCCTTTGTCTCCTCTTTTTTCTAGCACTACTTCTTCCCTTTTCTTACTGAATTGCAGAGACCGTTGCCGATTGTACATTCTCTATTGCCCTGTCTGCAAGGCCGATATTATTACAGATATTCCTGGGCCCCATCCATTGCCATGCTTTTTTGCCTTCCAAACAGGCAGGCTACAGACCCGTGGCAGCAGGAGGTAAAAGGAGCTTGAGGCTTAGAGACAATCATTCCCTAGGCTGAACACCAGGAGAACGGTGTCTCATACCCATGCAGTCTCGCGCATTTCTGTTGAATCTTGTTTTCCCTAATTAAGTGACTCCATCTTGGGAGACAGAGCAGATCAAACAGGATTCCTAGGACCAAAAACCCTTGTAAAGACACATAGGTCATGAAAAGAGACTTCTCTTGTTTCCCAGGCTCAGTTACAGAAGACACAGTATGGTTAAGCAGACAGAACAGTGGATTTTAGTCCTTCCCTTTGCCACCAGCTTGCTTAGTGATTTATTTTGTAAAGATGATTGCAAGTTTGATTCAAAAATAAAGTACAGGTATCTGCAGCTTCTAACTTTGTAAGTATATAAACACTTAAAGATTTAGTGGAATAATCACTTGGGTCTCCCTCTGTGCCTGCTGGCTATCCATTCACTGAAATCCACGTGTGTTGAGTTTCCTGGTGTCTTATTCCTACCTTAGCTGCAAAAGGATTCCCAAAGGGGGACATGAACTCCTTCCTCTGTCTGCAGGGGTGCTCCCTGAGAGTGCCAGAAGCATGGAGAGTGCCCCAATTTACCCTGCCTTGGGATTGTCTCAGTCCTTTCTGATGAAGTTGACAAGTGTGCTTCAGATCAGCTTGCAAGGTGGACTTTGGGGCATAGCTAGTCCACAGTCTATACAGAGCTTCAACATCAGCTTCCGTGTCAGTCCATCTGGGCAGATCTTCGGTCTCTTGTCTTGCCGCAAGAAGGCAGTGCTTCCATCTACGTGCAGCGGTGCGCCTTCAGCCACGTATCACCCTCTATTATGTATCAGGATCATAGGACCTTCAGGGTACATTTTGCCTGTTGTTTGTGGGTTTTGTGCTGTGCCCAGCACAATCAGGCCTTAGTTACAGGTAGGGCCTGTTTGTGCTATCGTAACACCTTGAGAGCAGTAATTACGTTGTGAGGCTGACTGCAGCTCCTAATAGCGAAGGATGAAGTAAATACAGCAGGAATCACTTTTTTCTTTCATTTCTTAAGGCTTGTATTTCACTTGTTTTGTGGATAAAGGACTCATGACATGAGCAAAACAAATAATCCAGTGGTTCATTTCTACTTAATGAATGAAACTAATCCAACCTACCTCAGCAGAAAGAGGGTATGACTAGAGCAGCCTGTGGTACTCATTGACTCAGCTTCTGCCTTTATATTACTTGAAAAAGCTCCAGCTTAGACCTGCCACAGAACTGCTCTATTTTTTATGTTTCAAAGACATTTTGAGGAATTTTAAAGTTTTAATCTGCCTAAGAGAATGTCTTCTTGGGCCAAGAAAGGGGATTTTTCTTTGTTTGCTTTTGTGAATATACTATCATCCATTTCTTCACCTTAAAATAAAATCTTAACTTTCTTTTAAAACATGGCAACGAAGAAAAGATTATGCCTTTTAAGGGCAAAACTCCAGACTAAATTGCTGTTGTTAGTTACAGCTTTAGTTGTCTGGAAAACAACACATCAATATCTGCTAAGTACTATTGTGGAGACTGAAGGAAGGATTGACCAAAAAAAGAAAAGCATGCTGTGTTTTTACTGAAAGATTGTGATAAACTTGCTAGTTTTGTTGCTTAAAGAAATCAATTTGATTTCATTAATATCACTAATGAAGATAAAATATAACCAGTCTTTCTTCCACTTCTATGTTGCTTAACTTTCCTGGTAATTTCACTTAGGTTTATATGGTGCTAGATTCACAGGACCAGACACAACTTAAAACCAGTGCAAAGGCATGCTGAACTAGAATAAATAGAGGAGATAACTGAAAGCACGTTTTTTTCTCAGTGATGTTTTCCTTTTTACATTGTTTGGTCTCACAGTAATAGAAGTAGACCATTTAGCAAGTTATATACGCTGGAAGTTGCGCTGTACAGACATGCTCAGGAACTGATCTGCTTCTCTGATATGTAACTACTTTCAGTTTTCTTTTTTTCCTGCTTAGACAAATGCTTAGCAAGCCCAGGACAAAGAATTGAGATTTCAGACTAATTCTGGCTTCTACACTCCACATTAGAAGGTGTGTCAGGGTCAAGCTGGCAGTCCTCCATGAGGCTTTAAAATTAAATTATTTGTCCTTTGGAGCTGCCTTTTCTCCCCATTGGGTGGCAAAGAGAGGACCTGATGACTGTCATAGACCATATTTTCTATAGTTAAAGTTTTAATGGAATTTATTTCAACTTGGGTATCGAGTTTTGCAATATTCAGAGTTTCTCTGCAATACTGTCATCTACTAGTGATAGCATAGGAAGGAATATGCCTTCTGGCATCACCATTTTATACTGTCACTTGCCCCCAGTACCATATGCAACAGCAACTGGCAGTGTTTCTTAGGGAACATAAGTCACACAGCTGTGCGATTCAAGGACTGCTTCCTTTCTTTACAACCAGTGTCTTATCACTATTCTTGACCAGTTCCATACAACCATGTGTCTATTCGGAGGGGCAGATTTCCCTGCATATGTGATTAAATAGCATGTTGATAGTGCCAACTACTTAAGTTGCTGTCTTTCTCTGCCTCTTCTCTGTTCTCCCCTGACACAATGAATCCATCAGTATTTCCATTCATTTTTTTGTTTCGTTCTTGGCTTGAATTCTGTAATCTCTGTGGAATCTCCAAATAGGGTATTTTATTGTTTGGAGGTTTGTTTTTTTTTTTTTTAATCTTTCTGCTTTAATTCAGGTCTTACCATTCTAATTTGTTATTTACTATTTCCATTATTGTATTCATATCAGAGATGACTCTAGTGAAAGATACAAAGTTTTAGCGAGGCAAAAGGCTAAAGAAATTGTTGTTGAGATACTTCACAAATTTGAGGAAAGATCTTTAAAAGGTGAAAACTTTTTTTAGGAGGAGAATAGGGTCAGTTGTTGGTGAGCACCTGCAAACAAGCAAGGACTTCATAAGGAAGGGTTTTACAGAATGTTTTGAAGAACAGGGAAAAGCCAAAGGTGAATGCATATGAATAAGAGAAGAAACAAATCTAAAGCTGAACATCCTCTGGAATGTTCTTTATTACCTCAAAGCATAGTTTTTATGCTTTGAATTTGTTTCATTCCTGAATAACGTTGTAAAAATGTGAGGGTCCTTAACATTTGTGGGAGAGACAGACCAATGCAGATCTTCAGTAAGTAGAAATTGCATAAGGTCTACAAAGTGCAACATGCCTGTGCTCTGTTGCCCAAGTACAGGATCTGGCTATTTATTTTTTTAGGTGGATGAAAAGGAAAAGGAAACGTTTTGCTCTGCCTGCTGTGCAGAAAAGATAATAATATTTAATTACCAGGGTAATGTAGTCATTTAAATTAGAGGTTGTTCTAAATAGCTAACCTTAAGGGCTTCATTAGCAGCCCTGTTATGGTTCACAAAAAGACATGACTCAGTTACGCAGCTTTTGACATTAAGACAAGTTGAAAGTGTAACAGAAGGTAAAAAAGGTTTGACACATTATTAATAAAATTAGTTCAAGGCTTGGACTCTTTTTTTCTGCCCTCTTAATAGCATGTAGAAAGAAACTAGAAATAGCCATTCCTGTCGCATGTTTGGACTATGTGACCCTGACTCATTCCACATAACCTCAGGTATTTAACTAAGGTACCTGTGTCAGCAGCCTAGCCTTGAGTCCCTTCATAGTCAGTGGGAAGAGCCAGACATCTCCAGACAGCAACTCAGGCCCTCTAAGAATAAAATAATTTTTGTCACCACCTACATTATTTACATTTATTGCAGAGGAGACATGGGATAACTAGATGTGTTGTACAGGCTAAAAAGAAGGTAAGATCCTTTAAGAAGAATAACATGTAATTTCTGGAAGGTAGGTGACAGCGGGCGTAAGCTTTTTCTTTCAGTCTTAATATTCTGTCATTCTGAGAACTGGAAAAGCCCCTTAAGCTGAGACAGATGAACCTTGAGGGCCTGTTTACTGGAATCCCTTTGGCAATCTAAGATGCAGCTTCCCTTCTAATGCGCCGTGTGATCTAAGGGTCTGCCTTAGCAGGTAAGTTCAGAGAGAAGCCAAGTTTACCACAAAGACTTATCTATATTGTTTATACAAAGTTACATGTTTAGACTTAGTGGGCTTACACTCACTCTAGAGTTTGTTGGAGGGGAAAAGCCTGAACAGGTGATCTTTAAGGTCCCTTCCAACCCAAACCATTCTGTGTTTCTATGACTCTGTATTAAAAGTCTGTCTTTCTTTAGGGACAAGGCCTCACTCATGCAGCCTGGACAGGTTATGTTTGAGTTATAGAAATGGTCAAACAGTCTCATATCAGCTCTTCCTAAGCAGTTGAATGTTTCCAGACCTGAGCTACGTACAGATTAATAGCTAACAATTTGAACAGAAATAGGTGAGCCTCAGAGTTCACTGTACTAATGTCAAAAACTAATGTTCCTGAACATGCTCTTCACTTTTCAAAGAAACCTAACCACCATGATCCATGTATCCACCTTTACAGAGGAGCTGGCAATGTGTCCTTGAAAGATAGCTGTATAGGACTTGTACTGTTTGCATAGGCAGCACCTTCCTCTTATCAAAATCAGGTGTTTGGGAGCCTCCATCATGCCATGCTGGGACTTTTTTTCACCGACATACAGAGATTGGGTGATGATTTTAGATTTTGCCTGGAGAAGTAAGCATCATGCCAACCTGCATTTCAGAGGTTTGGTCTGAGGGAAAAATCCTCAATTTTACATGAAGATTCTCAAGATTAGATGGGAAGTTTTGCAAGAGAGAACTGTTGTTAGAGCTATGACAGCCTGCAAGACTCCACTTGTGTTGAGCCATTTCTTCATCATTATTTCTAAAGCTGGAAACCTGTACTGAACTTACTCAAAATCAAAGTCAAAATCTTGAAATGAAGAGACAAAGCTTTTATATCTACTGAAAAATATTTTCTTTCAATGCATGTGGCCCTGTTCTCAATACAAATACATTAGCCAAATCACATTAAAGGTAAGTAGCATAGTTACACTTGAATGAAGAGAGATCATCATTTTCATTACAGTAAATTAAGGTTAGGTCTTGCTAACCTGGCTGTGAAAAATTGCTCTTTGCTCTGTACTAAACATTGGCAAAAGTAGTATAGGAGTAGGAGCACTTTTTGTTTTCAGTGACAGATCTTTCCAGGTATAATCATTGCAAATGACAGCATGCAAATGATGGTTAAACAAGACCTTGTCAATATTTAAGAGTATATTGGTTTGAAGTTGGCTTGCTTTTCTATTACAGCTTTTTCAGTTAGAGTATACATACCTGACCACAGAAACACCTCTTGGACGCTAACTAGATTTGTGGCCAAAGAGTTATCATTTACCTTGAAAGGCTTTTGACACCATTTCTCACTATATTGTTTTATCCAAGTTAGAACGTTACAGTCGGGATGGAAGAACAAGATAGGTAAAACACCGCTTGGATGATCAAGCTCAGAGGGTTGTGGTTAATGGGTCGTACTGTACCTCAAGACAGGTAAAAAATGCAGTGCTGCAAGGATCTGTACTGGCCCAGATTTATCAGTGACCTGGAGAAGATGAAGGAGTCCAATCTTAAAAAGTTTGCAGATGACACCAAGTTAGAGAGACCAGCTGATAGGCTCAAGACAGGGCTGCCATTTAGAGAGACCAAGACAGGCTGACAGGAGCTTAGTGAAAGTGAACAAGGACAGATTCAAAGTCCTGAACCTGGGAAGGGAGAAGCCCCTGCATTGACACAGGCTGGAGACTGACTGCCTGGCAGTAATGCAGAAAAGGAGCGGAAGGTGTGAGCACCTCCAGCTGAACAAGGGCCAGCAGCAAAGAAGGCTAACAATAACCTGGGCAGTATTAACAGGAACGTAGCTGAGGTAAGTGGTTGTCACCGTCTAATCAGCACTCATGCAACCACATCTGGGTACTGCATCCAGCTTTGGGTCCCTCAATACAAAAGATGTATGGATAAACTGGAGCAAGTTCAGTGGAGGGCCACTGAGATGGTGGGGGGCTGTAGCACTTGCCCACGGAGGAGGAACTGAGAGAGCAGGGCTGGTTCAGCCTGGAGCAGAGATGACTTCAGGGGGAACCAACATCACTCCCCACGGAGTACGGGGAGGTTATTGAGGATATGGAGCCAGGCTCTTCACAGTGGTGCATGGTGGAAGGACAATAAACAATGGGCATCAGTTGCAAGAAGAAAAGTTTGGACTGGATATAAAAAAAAAAGCTTTCCCCATAAGGACAGTTAGGGAATGGAACAGGTTTCCTAGACAGGTTGTGCTGTCTCCATCCTTGGAGATTTTCAAGACTTAACTGAATAAAGCCCTGAGCAACCCACTCTGATCTCACAGGTGACCCTGGTTTGAGCAGGAGGTTGGGGAAGAGACCTCCTCAGGTCCCTTCCAGCCTGAATTATCCTATGATCTGATGACAGGAATGGTGGAGCCTTATTCATTGTAGCCAGTGTGCTTGGAAGTCTCTGTGAAGCTGTCATCAACCGTACAGAGGATGACAGATACTTGCCTCTCTTCTTCTGTGGTATTAAGAAATCTGACCATGTTAGTCTTTCCAGCTGAAAGCATAACGAGAGGAACATTTTTGTATCTTCTTAACCCTTAACACCTTTTAAGGGTAAGAAAGACTATTGCTGTTGTTATTAATATTGTAGCAATACTCCAGGGATATTTAACTTTACATATAGTTCAACAAGTTTGAAATAACAAAGCAATATGAGTTTTGAAATGATTAAGGCAGGGGTAGATCAGTATAAAATTATTTATTACGTCAGAAGGTAAAATACGAAAGTGTTCCGTTTACAGATTTTTTTTCCCCAGGAACAAAACACAGATACTTAGTATTAAAAGTAAAAGTAGTAACAACAACAGCAAAAAATTAAAACAATGGACTTTTTAGCAATTGTATATTACTCTTCCTCTGCCAATTTTTCAACAAATATGATGATGCTACCTCAAAACATCTAGGTGAAAATTATTATCTTGTAATTTTCAAAAGGAAAATTAAGGCAAAGAAGTTCCCTTCTTTTCTGCTTTCCTTCCTTCATAAATGCAGTTAATGCAAATGGACCACAGTCATAACACTGCCGATGTAAATATTCTGCCAATACAAACATAAATATTATTCTCTCAGCCTTGGGTCCTTTGGCTTCTATCCTCCCTCAATTTCCATGGAAAAGCTGGGTTTTGTAACAGGTCCAGCAAGTTCAGTACTTCAGAAAAACAAAAACATTTCCCCAAAGCAGTAGTGAGATTTATCTGCCATCAAACCTTCTTTTCAAAACAGAAGGTGAGTTTTTGCCTTTGTAAGCTGTCAAGGTTAGTGAATTAAGGGTTTGCTGTGTCAGATCCCTTGTTGGGGTTTCTAAAATTCCCCACAAAAAAAACCTGATGTTAGATTATCTTTGAAGTTCTGAAATGAAGCACTAAAGGACTTTTAGTTAAAACTTAAGAGTGCTGCTGCTGTTTCCCCACACAATTACAATGTAATTTGACATTATAGTCCAGTTACCACATAAAGATTGCTTTGGCTGCCATCCTCTCTGCATCTCACTGAAGTGTTCGGATGCTGAAGAAGTCACAATTTTGTTGTGGTGATGGAGGCTGGACTCAGGAGCATTACAGGGCTGGAACCGACTGGCCCAGAGTAGGCAGCGGTAAGGAATAGAGAGGAGTGAGGGTCTCACCACCATCACCTCAGAAAGGTGGGATTTCGGGAGTAAATTTGAAAGGGGTGTTTGGTAAAGAAGAGGTGTTGCTTCCCTGATTACAGTATTTGATGGTGTTAGCATGAGACCTTTACAGCTGCAGGCTGGATATTGTGGAGAAAAATAGTTACTGAACATGACTAGCTCAGGAGGCATCACCCAGCCTGCCTGTGGATCAAGGCAGAAGTCCTCCAGCTGGCTGATTTAGTTAAAGCCTGTATGTTATGCATAGGTGCAGGGGATGGGAAAGGTACACGTGCAATCTAAGTTTAAATTGCACTTCAGATAGGAAATTCAGTGTTTTTGCAGGTTTGCTTTGGATTTTTGCTCTATATTCACTTATCTCTTACTGTACAATAAGCTTCTTTATTCTTAATTAAAACATATGTCTGATTCTCAAATAAATTTCAGTTTAGGCAATGATGATTTTATGCATATGATCAGAATACATCTGCTTAACACCACAGAAGAGTGCAAAGGAAGCAAAAGAAAATATTCCTTCAGAGTACTGGTGAGCTATCTTTCACAAGGATTAAAGAGCAGCTCTTCCTTAGAAATGTACCTTTTCTGACTTGCTGGAGCAGAAGCTAGGGCATGCATGTCATGCAGGCAGTAACAACAGCCTATGGAGTGTATTTCTCTGTCAGTGAACAAATTGTCTGTGATTTGTCGAGGAAAAATGTAGCCTCAAACCTTCAGGGACTAAAAAACAGCCTTTGCTTATATGATTCCACATATGCCTCTTCCACCTCTAGCTTTTTGCAAACGGTCATTTTCCTCCACATTTTTAAATAAAATATATTCCTTTACCTGGAACTATAAGGCAATGTGTTTTACTCCATCTCCCTAAGAAATACCTATGGAATTTGGGCAAACAAAAACATCTCCCGAGTTAGTTTCTAGGAGCGTGCAATGAAACACCAGTCTAACACAGAAACGAATCACATAAATCAGCAGAACATTGTACAAGAAACTGCTCTTTGAGACTTTGTACTGCTAAATGAAAGCAGACCAGAGCATGACCCTAAGACCAAGTGATACTAAGGGATTTGTATGCAAACAGGCTGCAGCAAGCTGCGGCTTTGCCTTCCATAGAGCCATCTGGAGAGATCAAAACTGGAACCAGGCAAGAGCAAATAGGTAGTGGGGATGACTGGGGTCCAGTGCACAAGTCTGTCACTGATTTCTCAGTGTAGATGTACCCTGAACATCCCTAAAAGTGACAGATATGTAAAAACTCCAGTAAAACCGTCTCTGTATTGGTTCCTTCGTCGCTCTGGTTCTTCGCCAGGAAAGAAACCAGCGGTGTTCGGACATCTCTGTGTAGAAGACCAGTGAGAGTAGTTCCAGGTTTTCATTTAATATACCAAACTAATGTTTTGCCACAAATAACAGAGCTTCATAAGGGGGAAGAACTACCCAAGGACTGTCATTATTTCTCCAGGCTGGCAGATGCTGGGTACACAGAATTTCATTAACAGCTATTGTAAATATCTTCCCATTATGGGAAAACACAGTATTTCTTAGATCTATTCACAAGAGAAGGTCATTTCCTTCAACCACAACCTATTCTTAGGTGTAAAGGAGCCTTTGGAGAGCAAAGCTTTCAAACAAGCAATTATACTCCCTGCAATTCTTTCCAAGATTCATATTTTGTGTTTAAACTGCAGAAGCTGCACATCGTGGCTGTCAATTGGCCATTTAAGAGCAGTGCCTCAGAACTTGTTTCAGGCAAAACTGGGAAGAAAGGCAAATTGTACAGATAATGAAAAAATTGAAAAACGTCATCTCTGAAGGCCAGAAGGAAGATTCATGAAGGCTGCTCTTGACTGATGTAATTGATGCATCTGCTACAGTCTCACATGCATTTCTCCTGCAAATGGTCTCAGAATAATGCTCACTGAGCGTCGCTGCCAAAGACCTATCATTTCAGTTTAGTCTTTATGCACGAACTGGGTGATTAATCTGATTTCTCAGCCTTTAACATTCTCAGATAAACACAGCCAAGTTAAACAAGAGGAACTTAAAGATGAAAACCATTAAAGTATTTGAAGAGAAGGAAAAGCAGATTGAGTGACTATATACATTCTGTTCCTAAGTATTAATGAAGCTACAAAGACAGACCTCCCTACAACATTTTAATAGAGAACTTTCAAGAGAAACTAGGCAGTTTATTGCTTTATTTAGTTTGGATGCCTTTGTAATCAGTCTGTGTTTTTATTTTTCCCTCATCCCTCTAATTCTCTACAGTCAGCCTTCAAATGAGTGTTATGCTTTCCAAAAACTGGATTCACACTGATTTTGGGGAACTTTGGCATCTTCAATTCCACACAAGCTTCACATAATAAACAGCCAGTTCTAAAGAAAGTGGAAAACTATGGAGTTCAACATGACTCCGTTGTTGGCTCTTTTATCACTTGGCTAGAACAGTATAAGTTTGGCGTAAAGAAGAGTTGTGCTCATAACCATTTTTCACATCAGGATGCAGGATGGCACCTCATAAAGCTAAGCTAACAGAGTGAAACCTAAATTTGCCCATTGCTAATGTAAGGTGATCACCATTGTTTTTGTAGAAAAAAATCATATAATGTGACAAAATGTCACTGCTCCGGAAAGGTTTCTCTTCACAGAAACAGGCAAAGAGCCTGAAAATGGAGAAAAGAAAGAAGAAAAAAATTTTGTAGTCAGGTTTCTTCCAAATGCCTCAATACCCTGCTGAAATCTGAAAGGATGTTCAAAAAGGGAAAATTAATGTCTCTCTACCTTGTTTTGACCTCTGCAACAAACTGCACAAATGAGGAGCAGGGTGGTCTCCAGTGATGCCGATAGAAATTCTCAGATGAGCAAGCAATGCCCAAAGGAAGAACCTAGCTTTTCTAGTCCCTTTCCTACCCTTCCCTCACTCAGAGCTTTTCCCAGCTAATTTTTCTCTAATTAAACTCACACTGCATTCTGTGCTTTAGTTGCTTTCAACATATTTGCAGCTCCCTCATGAATTTTGAAAGGTCGGTTTATTAATTTGTGAATTTTCCTTCTGGTGACATGGCAGCTACAAAAAGTAGACGAAATGGTACAGTGAGCTGGATGCAAGGGAACTCATTGATTCTGTCATATAGTGGGATTGTAAGTAAGTTAAATCCTCACCCTTCTGGCTGACCAGTTAATGCTTAGAAGCCTTACCAATACAGGACACAAAACCAGCTTGGATGTAAGAAATATGCTACTGGTAATTGCTGACTGGTTCAGAGTTGTTGTAGTCTTTTTTTTTTTTCTTTTTACAACTCCTGGGGCTGACAACAGATTATTCTTTATAGAAGTGGCTATTTGTTTCCAAATCAGTTTGAATCGATAGCATGATTTACATGAACTGTATGCTATGAGCATGTTTCTACCCATGTTAATATATGAAGTTGCATAGAATATATATTGATTTTGGTCTCCTAAAAGGAACTTGAACTTTTGAGATTATACACAAAATGTGTTTATAATCTGATTTTATTCAGCATTAGAATGAATTAGAGAGGGAGAATGATCAGCCACGGTTCCTATTCTGTTATCAGTTTGTTTATTTTATAGAAACTATTGGTGCAGACAGCAGACTTGGTGTCAGAAGTATCTGAAGTATCTGAAGACTGCTTTGGGAATAATAGGATTGAAGTGATAGAGACCTAAGCAAATACTTTGGCTGTTATGTCTTTTTCTCCATACATGAGGCACATATTATTACAGCACAAGTGTTTGGAACAGTTGAAATGGTTTTATGTATTGTACGGCAATAATATGGTTCAATGATATGACAGAGACAGGCTCTGCCTCTTTTCAAAGGGAATAACCAGTTGTGAAAAAGATCTTAGTGGTAACTTATATTCCTAGAAAAGTAATTCAAACCTAAATAAATAAATTCAAACCTGTAAACACAATTACTATGGCTCTTACTAAGATTTTTGTTGCCCCAGAAAACACTGCTTGGCTGAATGCAGTAAGTATGTGGGATAATAAAAAATGCTTGGTTGAAAGATATCTCTAAAGATCATCTGGTCTGACCTCCTGCTCAAATCTGGGCTAGCCTTGAAGTTAAATCAGGTTGCTAAGGAACTTGCCCAGCCAAGTTTTGAATATTTACAAGGATGGAGATTCTGCATCTTCCCTGGACAACCCGTGCCAGTGCTTAACTACTCTCATAGGGAATAATATTTTCCTTAGATCAAACTAGAATTTCCCTTGATTCAGCTTGTGACCATCGTCATCCTTTCATTGTGCTCCTGAGAAAAGCCTGCTTTAGTCCATAACCTCCCTTTAATTTGTGTAAGACAACAAGTCAGTCCCAAACATGATTCTTCTCTTTTTGAGGCTGAGCACACCCAACTACTTTCTTCTCTTCCTGTACATCATGGGATCCAGCCCCATAACCTCTTGGAGGTGCTCTGTAGGACTTGCTTCAGTTTGCCCTTGTCTCTGTGTTGTAGTGGGGGACCCAAAACAGGACACTGTATTGCAGTTGTAGTCTCACAAGTACCAAAGAGAGGGAAATATCTTTGACATGCTGGCTGAACTCTTGCTACTGTGTCTAGGATATATATTTGCACTGCATGGGTCCAGTCACATTCAGCTTCTTCCTTCCCAGTGTCCCCAGGTCTTTTCTGCAAAGCTACTCCCTAGCCAGTGAATTCCAGCCTGTACTGTTGCAGAGGGTTATTCTGTTCCAAGTGTAGGCTTTGCATATAAATACCACTCTTATTTTTCATGTTCTATGCATGGAAATACACCAGCTAGGTATGTAAAAACAGGGATCCAATATAATAGGAGTAAATTCATGTTTCATTGTCTCTGCAGACGCTTGTAGAGGGTTTTTTTTCCCTAGAAAAATGTTTTAAACTGTGAGTCTAACACTTGCCCAGAATGGGAACCGGAAGTATGTTACCAGCATCTCAGTTCTGAAATTTGGAGCTATTCTATACACTCATCCCAAAGCCCAACAACTGATTCACTTTTCTTTACCACTGGGGAGTTTAACAAGGCTATTCATGCATAGCTGGTTCCCAAGAACTGCTTTCTAGTTTCAGTTGCCATTGCCTTTTCTAAGCAATTAATCAGAATCACTGCAATTATAGGTAAATCTTGAGTTATTTAATAGATATTTAATGGTTTTCTGTGTGCTGATTCATTTTACTGAGAAGGAGCAATGAATCAAATGAAGAGCGTCTGCTTGTGTTGGTGCAGCAAAAAGGAAATTTAAAATGTTTAAATTAAAAACTGCAATGTCATTGTTTGCATAAAATTATTCATTAATCCTTTTAAGGAAGCATTTCAGTCTTCACTTTCATGTTTTTCTATTCTTTTGTTTTTTTCCTCCTCATACATGAAGTTAAACAATAGGATAATTACAGTAAAAAAACCTGGCATTGTACTCTATTCTCAGTGAGAGCAGTGTAAACTCTGGATTTTATGATGAAGTTATCTATTCTGTAAATTGGTTTTGCTATAGGGACCTGATCTGAAGCTGGTTGCCCTGATGATATAGAATCATAGAATCATTGGGGCCGGAAAAGACCTTTAAGATCATCAAGTCCAACCACCAACCTAATACTGCCAATACCACCACTAAACCATGTCCCTCAGCACCACATCTACACGTCTTTTAAATACCTCCAGGGATGGTGACTCAACCACTTCCCTGGGCAGCCTGTTCCAATGCTTGATAACCCTTTTGGTAAAGAAACTTTTCTTACTATCTAATCTAAACCTCCCCTGGCACAACTTGAGGCCATTTCCTCTTGTCCTATCACTTGTTACTTGGGAGAAGAGATAGACCCCCCCCTCTCTACAACCTCCTTTCAGGTAGTTGTAGTGAGGAATAACGTCTCCCCTCAGTCTCCTTTTCTCCAGACTGAACAACCCCAATTCCCTCAGATACTTCTCATAAGACTTGTGCTCTAGACCCCTCACCAGCTTTGTTGCCTTTCTCTGGACACGCTCCAGAATCTCAATGTCTTTCTTGTAGTGAGGCGCCCAAAACTAAACACGATATTTCAGGTGCAGCCTCACCAGTGCTGAGTACAGGTGGACAATCACTTCCCTAGTCCTGCTCACCACACTATCGCTGATACAAGCCTGATGCTATTGGCCTTCTTGGTCACCTGGGCACTCTGGTTTCTCATATTCAGCCAGCTGTTGACCAACACCCCCAGGTTCTTTTCTGCCAGGCAGCTTTCCAGCCACTCTTCCCCAAGCCTGTAGCGCTGCATGGGGTTGTTGTGAGCCAAGTGCAGGACCCGGCACTTGGCCTTGTTGAGTCTCATCACGAGTTGACACAAGCTGATGTGCTCTGGTGCTCTGATCCTGACTGAGCTGGCTAGTTCCCTTAATGGCAAAGCTGCAGACAGAGCTGGGGAAAAGTTGATCCAGTGGTTTGGGTCCAGCAAGAATCATAATGATAGTCTGCTCCAGTCGGCCCTAGACTTAGATGCGATGGACATAAGAAGATTCACAGTAATTGACAGAGGAATCGGGGTTTCTGGCCTGAGGCAGGAAACAGATAGTACAACTATACCCAAAGGAGGCTAGAACATGTTCCCTAGCTCTAGAAAGAAAAATGTAGTGCTGATCCAGTCCATAATGTTAAAGCATTTAAATTGCAATTAAATGTTATTTGTCTTAATGAACCAGTCCTCACAGAGTAAGTGCCAAAATCCACAAATATAATCTTTGGGGGAAGATACAGGAAAGAATATGCAGTGATGTTTCTAGAGGGAGAAATAATCTACCGAATTTAGAAATCTATTTAATGAGGTTGGGACTTGAATCTGTCATTAGTGCCATGTAAATATACTTTTCACAATCAGTAGATGGAGAATTTTGACATCTAAATTTGAAGTTAAAATAACTAGAAGAGCTCAGGTTTTCATTAATATCTGGGAAAATATGTAAAATATGAAAAGTAAAATGTTCTAGAGAAAGAAAAAATAATTTGGCTTAATTCTTGTTTAACTGGAATACAATCATTGGAAAATGTGTGTGACAGAGTAGCAGACTTCAGAGCTAACATTTCCTACCAGCTTGGCTGTAATGTCAGTACAAAACAGTACAACAAAGAATCTGGCCTTCACATTATAAAAAGTGTTACTAAGAAACTTTATGATAACTATTTTCTTTTACTTCTTCACCCCAGAAAAGATCTTTAACATTGATCTGTTAGAGAATGGTATCAGGGATAGTTTTTTGTGTTACACCATAACTCACTTGTACATAAGTCAAAAAGGAAATCACTTTCCTTTGACAGCTTTCATTTCCACATGACAAATCACATTCTTTTTCTATGTTACATATACTAAACCACCTCCTGATCTCAGAATGAGAATTTAATTTGGACCTTAGTTTTTGTTAGACTACTTTGTAAGTGTAAAAATGAATGCTCTTTTCTAAGTGGGTTTTTTGGATATCTTTCTATATTTCCTAATGCAATGAAATAAATACTTAGAGCTATTATTATGCTATAGGCAAGAACTGACTTGGCTTATTGTGATGATATATTATTTATAAAAATAATTATTTTTGCGGAATCATGGAATCACAGAATTTTCAGAGTTGGAAGGGACCTCCAGAGATCATCTAGTCCAACTCCCCTGCTGACGCAGGAATGCCTACAGCACATTACTCAGGACTGCGTCCAGGCGGGTCTTGAAAATCTCCAGAGAAGGGGACTCCACAACTTCCCCGGGCAGCCTGTTCCAGTGCTCCATCACCCTCACCCTAAAGAAGCTTTTTCTTAGGTTTGAATGGAACTTCCCGTGTTCCAACTTGTGCCCGTTGCCCCTCGTCCTGTCACTGGGAACCACTGAAAAGAGTCTGGCTCCATCCTCCTTCAACTCACACTTTAGATACTTCTAAGCAAGAATAAGGTCTCCCCTCAGCCTTCTCTTCTCCAGGCTAAAGAGTCCCAGCTCTCTCAGCCTTTCCTCATAAGGGAGGTGCTCCAATCTCCCAGTCATCTTTGTTGCCCTATGCTAGACTCTCTCCAGTAGTTCCCTGTCCCACTTGAGCTGGGGAGCCCAGAACTGGACACAGTATTCCAGTTGTGGCCTCACCAGTGCCAAGTAGAGGGGGAGAATGACCTCCCTTGACCTACTGGCCACACTCTTCCCTATGCAGCCCAGGATTCCATTGGCCTTCCTGGTGACAAGGGTGCATTGCTGGCTGATGGATAATTTACTATCTACCAGGACCCTCAGATCCGTCTCCTCAGAACTGCTTTCCAGCAGGTCCACCCCTAGCCTATATTGGTGCCTAGCATTTTTTTTATCATATTTTTATCAAAAAAATATTTCTATAAAGACAATATATAGTTAATAGTATTACTTGTGTTATTTCTTCATCATTTCCATTAATGGAAGGGTATGTATTATATAAAAACTAAAGATCAGATTTAATCAGCAGTGAAACTGAAATTCTGGGCTACGTTTATGCTTGGGTATCACTAGAATCAGGCTCTGCTTTATTTATGCTGGATTATTTTTGCTGGTACCATGAATAATTTCCGATTTTCACTAGTCTCAGGGAAGAGCCAATTCCCAGTGTGACAACTAAGAGAATGAATACTAAAACATTTTCAGATGGGCAGACTCTTATGAAGTAGCTAAAGCTGTGCAACCAGGAATAATCATTACAGCAAAATCCCTTGCATAATTACAAAATGCTGGAAGCTATTGGAAGCCATTGTAATGTGAAAATATAAACTTGCTGATTGCTAATTATATGGAGACAATGTCGAAGTCAAATAACATACAACATAATACTGACAGTACAAAAGATACTTTGAATACCTCAAAATGTAATATCTCCAATTAAGGAAGAAAAAATATACTACAGTGAAAATATTTTGGCATAGGCAATGCAGAACTGGCAAATTAATGTCACAGAATATTTCTATTTCTGCTAGTCATAAAGTATTTGTTTAAAACATTTCAAAAAGATTTTTTTTTAGCTCCTAGTTCAGCAGAGGACTTATATATTGACTTAGCTTTACTATGCAGTCATCCTAGGTGCAATCCCATCCATTTGTACAGGAAGTGTCTTACGGCTTGGAGCATATCTTTTTTCCATCCACTTCTACTGTTGCTTTCTAATAGAAGGTTATATAATAGCTAGAGTATAAATCTCATTTGACCAGAGAATTTTGCCATGAAAACTAGGGGGCTTTTTTTGTTTTGTTTTGTTTTCTGTAGAGAATGGCTTTTTGGTGGATAAATCAAAAAGTCAAGTGTAACAAGCATTCAGGATCAGTAATAAAATGTATTAATCACAGATAAGCTTACCTGACCTGTATAGCCATATGTGACCTATGAGTAATGTCTGAGACAGCCTATACAGGTGGCATTTACGCTATGAGTCCCAGGAAGACTTCCCCACCACCAGTTTGTGTACATGCTCAAGTACTTATTTATTCCAAAGACAAGGTGTGGGTATACAACACCTTCCCCTCATTTACCCTGGAGGAAACAGGTCCACAGGACAAGACAGGCAATGCAGTGTGCGATAACAAGCTCCTCCTCTCTGGGCAGCTGAAGAACAAAACTATAGGGTTCACCATTGAGTACACTTTTCTTGCCATCAGGGTACCCCAGCTGTTCCCCATTCAAGAACTTCCCTCATTATTCAGCTATTGTAATAAATAATGTAGTATCACTATCAAACATATTTCGCAGCATGTGATGAAAATCAACCACAAAAATGGAGCAAGTAGTCAAATTTGTGAAAATCATTTTGGACATTTTTAATAATGTCATACAATTCCTTGATACATGAAGCAGAAAAGCATAACTATAAAAGAAGTGTCAGCAAGAGATTTAGGGTAATTTTCCAGTTGTCTGAAGAAAACACTTTCAAATGGTTCATAGTATATGTTATATGGCCAATGGAGCTCAGAACCATAAAGAAAAGGCCGCAGTGAAGAGACAGATATTTTTATTGCTTCAGGACATCATTAACTAACCTTGCCAACAGTGTTGTTAGATAAAAAAGACAGCATGAAACTGGATATCTGGAGCTCTCAGAAATGCAGTACATCATCTGTAGACACTGTATTGTGGTTTCTGTTACAGAGCTTTGCCTGCAGTACTGGAACTACTTCGTATACATGCAGCTCTTAAAATCATGGAATCTTAGAATCATAGAATAGTTTGGGTTGGAAGGCAACTTCAAAGGTCACCTAGTCCAATCCCTCTACAATAAGCGGGGACATCTTCAGCTACGTTAGGGTGCTCAGAGCCCCGTCCAACCTGACCTTGAATGTTTCCAGGGATGGGGCATCTACCACCTCTCTGGGAAACCTGTTCCATTGTTTTACCACCCTCACTGTAAAATATTTCTTCCTTACGTCTAGTCTGAATCTACCCTCTTTTAGTTTTAAACCATTACCCCTTGTCCAGTCACAACAGGACCTGCTGAAAAGTCTGTCCTCATCTTTGTTATAAGACCCCTTTAAGTATTGAAAGGCTGCAATAAGGTTTCCCTGGAGCCTTCTCTTCTCCAGGCTGAACAACCCCAACTCTCTCAGCCTTTCTTCATAAAAGAGGTGTTCCATCCCTCTGATCATTTTTGTGGCCCTTCACTGGACCCACTGCAACAGGTCCATGTCTTTCCTGTGCTGAGGGATCCAGAGCTGGGTTCAGTACTGCAGGTGAGGTCTCATAAGAGCAGAGCAGAGAGGCAGAATTACTTGCCTCAGCGTTCTGGCCATGCTTCTTTTTATGCAGCCCAGGATACGGTTGGCCTTCTGGGCTGTGAGCGCACATTGCCGGCTCATGTTGAGCTTTTCATCCACCAACATCCCCAAGTCCTTCTTGGCAGGGCTGCTTTCAATCCATTCTCTGCCCAGCCTGTATTTGTGCTTGGGATTGCCTAGACCCATGTGCAGGACCTTGCACTTGGTTTTGTTGAACCACATGAGGTTCACGTGGGCCTGCTTCTCAGCCTTGTCTGGGTCCCTCTGGATGGCATCACATCCCTCAGGTGTGTCAACCTCAGCTCGGTGTCTTCTGCAAACTTGCTGAGGGTGCACTCGATACCACTATGTCATTGATAAAGATGTTAAACATTACTGACCCTAATACAGACCTCTGCGGGACACCACTCATCACTGATCTCCATCCGGACATTGAGGTGTTGACCACTACCCTCTGGATGTGACCATCCAGCCAATTCCTTATGCACCAAACAGTCCACCCATCAAATCTATATCTCTCCAATTTAGTGAAGAAGATATTGTGGGAGACCATGTCAAATGCCTTACAGAAGTCTGGCAAGAAGACATACGTTGCTCTTCCCTTCCCCGCTGATGTCACTCCATCATAGAAGGCCAGTAGGTTGGTCAGGCAGGACTTGTCTCTGGTGAAGCCATGCTGGCTGTCTCAAATCAACTCCCTGTCTTCCATGTGCCTTGGCATAGCTTCTAGGAGTATCTGTTCCATGATTTTCCCAGGCACAGAGGTGAGGCTGACAGGTCGGTAGTTCCCAGGGTCCTTCTTTCTACCCTTTTCAAAAATGGGTGCAATGTTTCCCTTTTTCCAGTCACCAGGGTCTTCACCTGATGCCGATACAGTATTTAACCAAAATGCTGCCATAGTATTTTATATGATTGCTGCATTAGTAGTCACTGTTAGTTTCTTCTTATGTATTTTATGTCTAGCAAGTGATTTAAAGTACATTACCAATGGTGCTCCCCCTAACTCTAGCTACATCAAATGTATAGTCTGTGTTAGTTTTCTCCTAAAGTCAGAGGATCCAGCCACTGATAAAACTGTCCTGTCACAATCATAATTTGAAGAAAAGTATGAAAGCTAATTTCTTTAAAAATTACAATTTAAAAAATTGACTCTTCAGTGGGATTTTCTCCACTTACTCAAAAACTTCCTGTGCCTCAGAAAGCAATCCTTGTCTTTAACACATGATACCTTAGCAATACAGTCACAACACAACAAAATCTAATATGGGTATTAGGAGACAAGAAACAGATTTTCAAGCCAGCTCAGAAATGCTTTCTCTACTAACATTGAAATTCTTGCATATTAATCTGGTTAAAGATTATAACTTAGCAGCTACTGCCCACCCAGTGTGGAGCACCCTCCAGATGGTGCAGTCAGCAAGCATCTCCTAATGGCATGAGGTAGAATCACAGAATCATAGAATCATTGGGGTTGGAAAAGACCTTTAAGATCATCAAGTCCAACCACCAACCTAAGACTGCCAAAACCACCACTAAACCATGTCCCTAAGCACCACATCTACACATCTTTTAAATACCTCCAGGGATGGCGACTCCACCACTTCCCTGGGCAGCCTGTTCCAATGTTTGATAACCGTTTTGGTGAAGAAATTTTTCGTAATATCTATCCTAAACCTCCCCTGGCGCAACTTGAGGCCGTTTCCTCTTGTCCTATCTCTTGTTTCTTGGGAAGAGAGACCAACACCCACCTCGCTACAACCTCCTTTCAGGTAGTGGTAGAGAGCAATAAGGTCTCCCCTCAGCCTCCTTTTCTCCAGACTAAACAACCCCAGTTCCCTCAGCAGCTTCTCATAAGACTTGCGCTCTAAACGCCTCACCAGTTTTGTTGACCTTCTCTGGACACGCTCCAGAATCTCAATGCCTTTCTTGCAGTGGCGGGCCCAAAACTGAGCACAGTATTCGAGGTGAGGCTTCACCAGTGCTGAGTACAGGTGGACAATCACTTCCCTACTCCTGCTGGCCACTCTATTCCTGATACAAGCCAGGATGCTGTTGGCCTTCTTGGCCACCTGGGCACACTGCTGGCTCATATTCAGTCAGCTGTCGACCAACACCCCCAGGTCCTTTTCTGCCAGGCAGCTTTCCAGCCACTCTTCCCCAAGCCTGTAGAACTGCATGGGGTTGTTGTGACTCAAGTGCAGGACCCGGCACTTGGCCTTGTTGAACTTCATACCATTGGCCTCAGCCCATCAATCCATCCTGTCCAGATCCCTCTGTAGAGCCACCCTACCCTCAAGCAGATCGACGCTCCCGCCTAACTTGGTGTCATCTGCAAACTTACTGAGGGTGTGCTTCATCCCCTTGTCCAGATCATTGATAAAAATATTAAGCAGAACTGGCCCCAATACTGAGCCTTGGGTAACACCACTTGTAACTGGTCGCCAACTGGATTTATCTTCATTCACCACCACTCTTTGGGCCCGGCCTTCCAGCCAGTTTTTGACCCAGCGAAGAGTTTACGTATCTAAGCTATGAGCAGCCAGTTTATGCAGCAGATTGTCATAGGAAACACTGTCGAAGGCTTTACTAAAGTCCAGGTAAACAACATTCACAGCCTCTCCCTCATCCACTAAGTGGGTCACCTTGTCATAGGAGGAGATCAGGTTAGTGAAGCAGGACCCGTCTTTCGTGAACCCATGCTAACTGGGCCTGATCACCTGGTTGTCCTGTGTGTGCCACGTAATGGCACTCAGGATGATCTGCTCCATAACCTACCCAGGCACCGAGGTCAGACTGACAGGCCTGTAGTTCCCTGGATCCTCCTTCTGGCCCTTCTTGTGGATGGGCGTCACAATTGCGAACCTCCAGTCAACTGGGACCTCCCGGGTTATCCAGGAATGCTGATAAATGATGGAAAGTGGCTTGGTGAGCAATTCTACCAGCTCCCTCAGTACCCTTGGTTGGAGGGTACTGATGCAGGTACCTCTGCATCAGTTCTGGTCTACTCAGTCCCAAGGCAGTCCAATACTTGGTGGACATTGGAAAAAACCCTCCCTTTATTTAATTTCCTCTACATTACAGCAAGGGAAATTCATTAATTTTTAGCCGTGCTTGGCAAGGAGTAGGCCCCCTACAGCTACCACCAGCCTTGGCTAGCCACTGGAAGTTGTTCCTTCACCTGGTTCCCCAACACAATGAGGGGAGCCCAAAGGCGTTGAGAAAGTGGACACAGGCAAGACTTAGGAACGGATTACTTTTAGGTGAGAGGACATGTGATGGGAAGATATTATGAAAAAGGGGAAACAAACATGCATCTGACACACTCCAGGGAAAAAATTTTACTCAGGAATTAGTCCATGAGTCATACTTTTTCACTAGTCAATCAAAGCACTAATCTGTACCTGCCCAAGGAAATTGAGGTGAAAAATTTTGTAGGGAGACCCCTGTTAAAAACTTGGCAAAAACAGAAGTTTGAAAACATGTTCTCTTACTGCATGCAGTATTATTCCAGACATTTGTATCTTGAAACAAACACCCTGAAACCTTGCGAATGCATTTTTCCTAATGGAAGAGAACACTCTGTTACTCTTCTTTATGGCTATTTTCAAGATGCGTACAGTATGAGTAAATTTTCTTGTCTTTCACAACAGTTGGAGGCAGCTTCAGTGGTGGTGTCAGGTATGCAAATATGTCTCTGCTAAGGACACTGGCATTTCATTAACATACACTAGGTTTGAATTTGGCTGAGGTTAACATCTCTGACAAGATCCAGACATATACAGAAAGGTGCATGCTGACTCTCTTGTCATTCCAAATTAAATAGCTTTTTCTACCAGTAGTAATCCCAGTGATTTCAGAAACTGTTTGAGAAGTTACCTGTTATTCATCCCCAAAGGAACTTGGATCCTGTGGTTATAAGTATTATGAAAGTAATGTAAAATCCCAAACTAGGTGCATTTTGTTAGAATTCAAATCTGAAATTATTTGGTATAAATTAACAATTTTATTATTTGATGAGATAAACAAGATTCTGCATAGCTTTGTTATGTCTTCAGCTAATGATTTAATCCTATGTATGTATATATACATATTTGTAACTGTATTGAGTTTTCATGGCAAGGTTTTGGTAGCAGGGGGGCTACAGGGGTGGCTTCTGTGAGAAGCTACTAGAAGCTTCCCCTGTGTCCGACAGAGCCAATGCCAGCCGGTTGCAAGATGGACCTGCCACTGGCCAAGGCTGAGCCCATCAGTGACAGTGGTAGCGCCTCTGGGATAACATATTTAAGAAGGGGGAAAAGAATCTGCACAACAGCAACTGGAGCCAGAGAGAGGAGTGAGAATATGCGAGAGCAACTACTCTGCAGACACAAAGGTCAGTGAAGAAGGAGGAGGTGCTCCAGGTGCTGGAGCAGAGATTCCCTTGCAGCCCGTGGTGAAGACCATGGCGAGGCAGGCTGCCCCCCTGCAGACCACGGAGGTTAATGGTGGAGCAGATATCCACCCTGCAGCCCATGGAGGACCCCACGCCAGAGTAGGTGGATGCCCAAAGGAGCCTGTGATCCTGTGGGAAGCCCATGCTGGAGCAGGCTCCTGGCACAACCTGTGGACCCATGGAGAGAGGAGCCCATGCCAGCAGGGTTGCTGGCAGAACTTGTGACCCCATGGGGGACCCATGCTAGAGCAATCTGTTCCTGAAGGACTGGACCCAGTGGAAAGGACTCACGCTGGAGCAGTTAGTGAAGAACTGTAGCCAGTGGGAAGGACTTATGTTGGAGAAGTTCATGGAGAACTGTCTCCCGTGGGAGGGACCCCACAGTGGAGCAGGGGAGGCATGTGAGGAGCCCTCCCCCTGAGGAGGAGGGAGCAGCAGAGACAACGTGTGATGAACTGACCACAACCCTCTTTCCCCATCCCCCTGCACCACTCAGGAGAGGAGGTAGAGAAGTCAGGAGTGAAGTTGAGCCCAGGAATAAGGGAAGGTTGGGGAAAGGTGTTTTAAGATTTGGTTTTGTTTCTGAACATTACTGTACTCTGATTTGATTGGCAATAAATCAACTTAATTTTTTCTGAGTCGAGTCTGTTTTGCCCATGACAGTAATTTGTGAGTGATCTCTCCCTGTCCTTTTCTCGACCCATGAGCCTTTTGTTATATTTTCTCTGCCCATTCAGCTGAGGAGAGGGAGTGATAGAGCAGCTTGGTGGGCACCTGTCATCTAACCAAGGTCAAAGCACCACAGTAACATAAGGAAAATGCTTCTCTTCTTTTCTTTTTTTTTTTTTTTTTTTAAAAAAAATACAACAACTCTGACTCTCTGAGATGCATATGTTGCTTCTATTCTATATCTGATGTTAAGTCTAGCATGCTGCTACTATATGTCCCCTTTATAAAAGAAAGTATTACGGAAAATAGGAACTAGTGATCAAATAAAAATATGACATAAAACCCTGGCATATACTTAAAGCTTCTTCGAAAAGCTATCTGAAAAATATTTAGTATTTACTGGGTTTGGGGGTTTTTTGGTGAAATTTCATTTTAAGGATCATATTTTAAAAACTGAAATCACATCATGGAGAACAGACAGATCATAAAATACGGTACAGGGTAGGAATATATCCTGACAGGTATTAGTGAAGCACTGGGGAATGCTAGTGCTTAGTTTGTATTGTGCAAGCATTGTGTAATGTATCTGTAAGAGTTTTGTCAGTATAAAAGCATGTAAGCCTGATTTTTAGAGAATTAGCAGGGAACATACCGAGAATAGTTCCTTCCTGGCAATGGAGTTCAGCTTCACTGTTTACAGATCTCAGTTGTGCTTTTCATTTTCATAGTGACTTCCACCGTGCATTCTGTGAGCTCTCCACAAATGTTGCTGGTTGAATAACAAGTATTTGTGAACTTGTTTTTCAGTTTGAAAGTAGCTTTTGAGGCATCTGTGTTTTACAGTCTGTTGACTCCTTGTGTACTCAACTGAGGGGCAAGTCAAACTTTATTGTGAAAAGTGACTTTTGATGCCTTTGTATTATACTTTTTGCATTGAAGGAAGAGCAGGCTGATTCAGTCCTGTCTTACTGGTATTATCAGTATGAGTGAGTTCGAACAGGCTTGCTTTAATTTTTTTTAAATCTCTATCCAGAAGTTATTTATCATAACATACATAGCATGCAAGTAACTTTACAGAGGTAACAAGGAACTAACTGTCTACCTTTCTTCTCTCTGTAGTTTGTTGCTCAGCCCAACTGCCAGCAGCTGCTCGCATCCCGCTGGTACGACGAGTTCCCCGGATGGAGGAGGCGACACTGGGCTGTGAAGATGTTGACATGTGTTGTGATAGGACTCCTTTTCCCGGTCTTCTCTGTGTGCTACCTGATAGCTCCCAAGAGCCCATTAGGGCTGTTCATCAGAAAGCCATTTATCAAATTTATCTGCCATACTGCATCCTACTTGACTTTTCTGTTCCTGCTGTTGCTTGCCTCTCAGCACATTGACAGGTCAGACTTGAGCATGCAGGGACCGCCACCAACCATCGTCGAGTGGATGATATTACCGTGGGTCCTGGGTAAATGTATTACTAAAGAAAATACAGTGAAAAGTGTTTTGACCCCTGTGGTTTTGCCAAGTATTCTTGAGGCAGGAAGATACAATAGAGAGTTTGGTCATAAATTACTGACCTACCAAAACAGGCGAATGGTCCATCTCTTCCAATACCTAGCAAGAGTAGTAGACAACTTGGGAAGAGTTTAAAAATCCAAAGTGTCACCACCTGATGTATTACAGTGAGGGAAAACAAAAAATATCGGGAGGTCCTTCCTGTGATTAAGCAGTGCTCTGAAACATACATGTTCATATTCTTTTTAATATCTGTCTTATCCAGGCCAGAAATTGTTCTGATTCTTTTAAGTGTCCATTTTTTTTTAATTTGTTAGTCTACTTTTAAAAAAGGATCCCTTTGCCACAATAATTGTTTTTCATGTATTAGAATGAGGCACAGTGTCATTTCTGGAGTGTTATCACTAACCTTAGTTACCTAAAGTATGCTTCTTCCTAATATGACAGACCCACCTATTGCAAATAGTGCTGACCAGCATTTTCAAGTGAGTATTTTCATTAAAATATGCATGCAGAGTATTTTTTGTGTGCAAAACCATTGATGAGAACTTATCACTCAACTTCATACGTAGACCTTGACATGCCAAAGTGGGTTTTTTCATTAACCTATCTTTTTACAAAAAGAAATTTGTAAAGCCCAGAGAAAAAGGCACAATTTGAGAAGGGTAAGGGCTAGTTTCGGTTAAAGGCAGTCCTAAAATTATGATGAGCAATCCCTCTCCAGAAAACATACAGTGGGAAGAGGAAGAACCTTCATTGCCCTCAACCTCTGACACTGTTGTTTTCTTAGGAAAGGGTTTAAGTAAGTCATCATCCCAAAGCACTTGTTTGAAGAAGCCATTAACCCTGAGAATTATGACTATCAAGATGACTATCATTTCTAAAAGCAGCATTAATATTTGCAGTATAGACCCATATGGTCAGATTATGCCAGTACTGCCTGTGCTGAATAAGCCTTTCCTTTACAAGCAGCACAGGTCAAGTCAAGGGAACTGCTTGCATAAACAAATATTCATGAGGATGAATAAAGATCAATAGTCAGATACCATGTGGTCAAATAGCTTGTGGTTAAATCTAGACTGTAATGTTCAAAGAAACCGTGCCTTCCAAGATCTCTTGCATCTAAACCAATGGATTTTATCTCTAGTGGTTCCTAACTAGTGCCTTCCTGTAGTTCCAGTTTCACATTTGCTGGGTTAAGCTTTCAGACTTTGGTTGCTGCAGTGCCTTAGCCCACCCAAATAATAAGGCCCCAGATTCACCCACCATAATCTCAGGCAATTCATTAGGTACCTAAATTCCCTCTGTCACTGAAGGAGATAGACACACATCTCCATAGGACGCTTCAGCTCACAGCATATGATGAATGTGACTATTTCAGCCTTTTTTTTTTCTTTTTTTTTTTTTAGACAAATGAATCTCAACCAAAACCTGCTGTTTTCATATTCACATACATACAAACTGTGGTCTAGTCATCTTTTAATAAACTAAATAGTTTTATTAATTCCGTATCAATAAGCTAAGGTTAGTTTCCAGGCCACAATTTAGTCTGTCATCTTATGTCTTCAAACTATGCAGTTATGCAGTACCCTTAAAAAGAGTAAATGCAGAACTCTTGAATTACATAAGGGAGCCTAAATCTGAGGTACATAGATGTATTTTTGCACTTTACTGGATGTAGATGGAAAATGTTCAAGTCTGAGACAAAACATGACCAAGTAAAACCTTTTCCCAAAGCAAAGGTTATCCTGGAGCAGCTACAGCATGTCAAAATTATTGACATTTTAAACAATAGAATTCTTTGTCTTTCTCTTAATTCAAATAGCTCTGCATGCAATTTGCATTTTAATAGCTACCTCCCTTAAAATGAAGAGAGGAGGAGCTCTACTTTCCAGGCTTCGCACCAACATGAATTTCAGTATACATATATTTCATAGAACTTAAGAGGTTTCAATATTGTCCATAACGGTCCAAGCTCTGCAACGATCAAACAGTAAATAGCATTTGCCTACTACTATGTAATAGAAGGCTGAATGTGCATAATTAGCACATATTAAAAGTGTCACTAGAGTAGGAGGCTCAGAGTAAAAACCTGTACTGGGCTACATTTCCATGGAGACTATCGATTTTACATTTAAAAAGTCTCTTAAGGAAACTTCTGCATTAATTTTGTCTTTTACGTGATGAAATTATTACACAAGTGGTGTTATAGTACATGGTGATTATCCGTGGAACAATAAGTCAGTATAACAAGGCTAATGTTATAGCTTTAAGAAGCAGTTGTGGAAAAATCTCTGGGAAAGAAGAGTCAGAATCTCCTGTTCTTGCATTTAAACAAATAAGAAACAAGCTTTTGCTGGTAGGGAAATTAAGGTTGTTCTTATTAGCTGTTGATTCATATCTCCCAAGCATGCCAGGTACTTCACACTACAGAAACACAGTCCTGTTTCCTGTACCTGAGAATCCATCACCACTGAAAAAAGGACAGGAAAAACAAGAACCCCATCTTGAGAAAAAAAAATAAGGAAGAACAATATTTTGTATCGTCACATTCCCCGTCCAGTTGCTGAGTGGCCTCTGAGCATAATAACAGTGATGCAAAGGGGAAATCAAATAAGACCCAGCTTCACCCTCTGTGTGCCTTGGCTGCAGCTCAAGTAAGGATCATACTGATCCCTGGAGACTTGCCATACCCGTTTTGCTCTAAACCTTAGCTTCAAACCTGATAGTGACCATGCTAAATGTCCTTGCAGTGGGTATTTGGCCCACCAGGGAATGCTACAAAATTCAGAAGAGAAAGCCAACAACCAGAGAAACTTGGTGCTTAGTAGATGTGGTTAAAAAGCTCCCTGCCAGTTATTTGGGGTGGCTGCAGCAAAAGGAACATTTTTTAGGCAAACTTGTTTTGATGAGTTTTTTTCTCTTTTATGGACATCTTTAAATGTTCATTGTAATTATGTTGTTCAGAACAGTGCCTGGAGCAGGAATGCAGCCTTACTGGATCTCTTTAACAATCCGTTCCCCATCCTTTCTGTCAGTGGTTTATACTATTGGAGTATGTGAATCTATAGAGAATGTGGATGCTTGGGAACTGTGCAAACTGCAAACATTTGTGGTCAACAAACTCCCGGTGGGATGTATGGGAGTGTACAGTCAGTGTCAGTACTCAGCACAATGTACATCCAAACTGGTGGCACGGCAACACGCCTCAGATTAAGTGGTCATAGAGGTGGCAAGTACACTGTGTATCATCTTTTAAATATGGTCAAGAAAGTGTTGCGTAAAAAGTTAAACAGTTAGTACAAAATTATGTGTTCCAGGGATCAGTTATAAAGGATAATATGGACAGTAAGATGAAACAGTATGTAACTAGTAGTGACAAATAAAGTGCAAAAGAGGAAAATAATCCCAGACAAAGCTGTAACACAACTTCAGTCAGAAAGAAGGATAATGCACATAATGGCCACTCAAGGCCGTTTAGTCCAAACTACTGCTCAACACAAAGAGAGCTCAGGTTGCTCAGGTCCTTGTCTAGTCAAATCTTGAATTTCTCCAGGGACAGATATTCCCGCCTCTCTCAGCAACCTGTGCCTGTGTCTAGCCACTGGTGAGCTTTTTTTGTGGTATCAGCTGGAATATCCCATGCCACAACATGCAACTATTACTTCTTGTCCTTCCAATGTGCACCTCTAGGACGCGTCAGGGTCCAGTTATTCATAAGCAGCAATTTCCTTAGTGGATGACAGCAGTAATAGTCCCCCATTAGTGTCCTCTTCTCTAGGCTGAACAAACCCAGCTCCCTCAACCTCTTCTTGTACATCATGTCATCTAGCCCCCAGTTACCTTGATGGATTTTCACTAGGTTCACTTCAGTCAGTTAATATCTCTTTTTTTTTTGGGGATCCCCAAACTGGACCCACTAATGAAATTATTTTTTTAAACATCAGGAGAGCCACTTCTTATCAGGACTGCCTGATTCTTGCCGTAACAGGCCATTTTATTCAGTTACTTGTAGGTTTACCAGGTTTTATATATTTCAGATTAACATTTCTATGTAGATGATTTTATTTTATTCTTTGGTTGTTGGTGGTGTTGGCTGATATGTGTCTTTGTGTGTTTAAGACTTAATCTAGAATGGTGTTGCCATTTCCAAAACTGAGCCCAAAGAAAAATGTCTTGTTTTGATTATGAAAAAAATGTCAGGAGGCCTTTTCTTTGGGAAAACACTTTCAATGGCACCATGACCTCCAGTTAAATATGGGTAGCCTTTGTAAATGTGTCTTCCATCTAAAATGCAGCTACAGACTGTTCTTTGGTTCCTGAATCCCATCCATAGTGTCGAACCAGTCATACAAGAGGTAATGGGCACAAACTTGGACATAGGAAGTTCCATCTAAACATGAGGAGGACCTTCTTTCCTTTGAGGGTGGCAGAGCATTGAAACAGGCTGCCCAGAGATGTGGTGGAGTCTCTGACCCTGGAGACATTCAAAACCTGCCTGGATGCCATCCTGTGCAACCTGCTCTAGGTGACCCTGCTCTGGCAGGGGGGTTGGACTAGATGATCTCCAGAGGTCCCTTCCAACCCCTGTGATTCTGTGATTCTGTGATAATCAGTGGCAGAGATATGATCTCCGAACAAGGATACCTGGGCACTTAGCAAACCTAGAAGCTTTTACTTTATCCTGTCTTCAAATTTTTCCCCTAAACATTAAGAATCAGCCACAATTTAGGCTAGATGGAACACTGCTCTGCCTATCTCTAATGGCCTTTTACAGTGTTTAAATACAGTACAAAAAATAAAGGGAGTTCTCTTCCTTACAATGACTGTCAGAACATTCATTTTAAATATACTTTTATTGGCTATGGAAAACTTCCCTCCCACAGGCAATGCCTTAGAGCCACAAAAAAGGACTCTGCTTTTACAAGATAATATAAAATAATCATATATATACAAGTATTCAGTAAAGTCAGGTGTTTTCTTGTAATCACAATATTTTTCTGATGGAAGCAGGTTCTAGCAGGATATTGACATATTCTTTGGACTTCAGTCCTGTTTTCAGTTGAGTACCATTTTCTCGCTCCTCTAGCATTCAAATATTTCACATTTTAACATTACAATCATGTAGCTTGAGGATAAGGAAAACAGCAAAGGCCTGTAGTGTGTGTGCAAAGCCTAGCTTTGATGCCTTTGCTTCCTAGTAGGGGCCCTTGGTAAGGAGGCTAAAGACACCTGTTGGGTTTTTTGTGTTCTTTAATCCTCTCTCCTTAAGTTTGCCTTTCTCCCATTTTTAGCAGGAGTGGTGAATGTTTCACCCCACACTGTTATTCCTGCCCTAGCACTCTTCTGGGATAGAGGTTTAGGCTGAGAAAAGTCAGGTTTCCTGTTCCCTGTGCAAGAATTTTAGCCATAAAGCTGTAGTGCCAAACATTCACACTACTCTTGGGGGACATAGTTTAAGCATTTCAGGAAAGGAAGATGTTTTGGATGCTCAAACTCAGACTTACGTAGACATCTGTCTGAAGCCCTGAGCTTCTAAGTGCTGGTGAGACGCAGTGTTTGAGACTCATTCCTCTGTCCAGTTCCTGCTGTTCCTCTTGTCCCGGCTGTCTTAGCATTCAGTATTCATAAGCTGTGGACGTCAGCTAGGCACTTGAAACTCAAAGTGAGCATAAAATGCAATTTATGGGGAATTTAGGTCTCTTGCATGGTGAATTTTACTTTCAGTACTGTGTGCTTAATTTAGACATTGAATCGCAGAATATTTCAATGACTAAACCTCTTCATGGGACTGGGCTCCCAAATATGAAGTTTAGATCCTCAGTAACAAGATGTTCAAATCCTTACATGCCTGTTAATAGGAGAGAAGAGGATGAACAGTTTCCTACATCCCGAAATATCCACTTCTGGCCTTGCCTAGAGCTGCACATATGATGCCGAGCAGGACTGTGAGAGGTTTTGATCAATGCTGTGAAGGCCTTTCTGTGTTTCATAGGCAAGCTATACATCCATTTATTCTGCTTGCAGGTCTTGTGTCCCTTTGTGGATCTAAGCCTTGTGCATGCTTGAAAACTGTATTTCTTACTGTTAACTACCTGATAAGAATATCTTCATTATATTATTCTAGCAAGACCGAGAGAATGTAGTAAGTGCTGGCAAAGATAAGGAGCATGCAGATGTTTGGAGATACACCACTTTAATGAATATTAGATTGCAGTACTGTACACATTGGATACATATTGCTTTATAAATTAAGGCTGTCTGTGGTAATAGTTAGGATATAAGCCTTGCTCCTTACCCTCTCCACAATATTTTTGTGGAAGCAAGAAACTATTTTCTGTATTAAATCAATTTTGATAAAGACATGCCACAAAGAGTTTCAATGAAGCCATGGAGTTTAAAGGATAATGAGTAAAATTATGCATGCTCCACTCATCATGTAAACCAGTTGAGCTTAACAGAGATTTACAAGCAGTAAATGATGATATACTTTTTCTTTAAAGAGATTTATAGACTCCTATGCAAAAGTACCTGAGAGAATGGACCAGTACTTTTGGCTGGCTAAATTTTTGCAACGTTATTGTAGAACAGAGTTCAAAAGCAGAAACGTGCAGAATTTCTGTACTCTATCTCCATATTTAGGTACCTGTCCATAGCCCCTTACTCCAAACTCAGGCATTTACCAATTTTGGTTGTTATGAATTAGGAGATTAAATCAAAGTAAACATGAAGAAAGCAACTCATGTGCCTACAAAGAGGCATCTGGTCCCATTTTTGAAGTCTGATATACTCACAGAGAGGTTGTACCTATGATAAATACCCTACAGGAAACCTGTACCTTTTTTGGCAACGGATGGGGTAGCCAGCTTGAACATCTGAAATGGCACTAGACACTTCTGTTTAAGCACATGATACATTCCAAAAATACAGTATCTTTCATGTTTCTCTAGATCATGACAACTACACCATCACTGTCCACAGTCCACTGGTATGGATGACTTAGGTGCATGAACCTGAAATGGTTTGGATGAGCATCTTTGATTAATTTGAACTTTATTAACCCCACTAGTCAACTCATATTGAACATAACAGTCAATCCAGGGTTACAATTTATTTTCCCATACATTCCAGGACATTAAATATTTTTTCTTAGCTTATATTCCTATTCTTTACCAAAAATCTGTTTTACAAAAAAATAGAAGAAAAAGGGCCAATAATGTTAAGATAGATGTAGTAAATTATATCTCCTTTAATCTTCCACTATGATAATAAACTGCAGTTCATTTGCATTTCAGAACATTTTGCAAAGAAAATTCAGAAGACTGCTTAAAAAAACTTACTGCTAATTACACGTGTTTGCTTTTGGCATTTATAGGAGTACTGTGAAAGTCAGACCTCGCTATTCAAGTTATGAAAGAAAGTGTGTGGTCTAAAGATACTGGCTACTGTCCCTTCTAAAGAAGTATTTATGCCTTACTGCATAAATACTCAAGCAACTGAACAATCTGATACTATTGGACTAGGTGGTGAAACGAAACCATAAATATTTGAGGGGCTATTCAATGGTGGGTGTCCAAACCATTTGCACCTGCTACTCCACAGTGGGTGAAATACTTATATATAGCACCATAATTCATATGCCATGCCTAGACCAGTTTCATTTGCAGCTGATCACTGTTTCTTAGAAATTATACTTTTCCTTGAACACAAGAGTAAATGCACTGCTGGTACATAATCAGCACTGAATGCTTTCAGCTCTGATATAGTTCATCCAAAAAGCTCGAATGCTCCATAATCCTTCTATTGTTCATTACCTTTTCACTGCACTCCAGAGGCATTACTAAACTCATCTTCACTGCTTCTGTGGGGGAAGGAATTAAATTCAATTGTACAGATAAGAAAGTGAAGACAAAGAGTGAATTGAGGTTAGATATTAAGTATTCTCAGTGTTGAGTTGTGTGTACAGATAATTTAAACCAGCACTTCCCAGACTCGGCTTGCTTGAGTGTAACGGTCCTGGGGAGAGAGCTGGGACATAAATGGTGCCTCTGCCTATGTCATTCCCAGCTCTTTGCCTGACCTGACACAGGACCCAGACACTGTGCACAGTTGTTCCGCTCCCAAACACCTGTTCCCCTGTCCCCAGGGGAAAGCAGAAGGCATGCTTTTGATTTTGTGCATGTTCCTTTAAAATAGCTGTATTCTGTTAACAAAATATGCCCTAGAAATTGGAAGCCCCTGGAATTATGCCAGGATGCCTCTCTGTTCTTCTCGTTACCTTCATATAGCTTCAGCAGAGATCAGTTCATCAGCCCAGGTGTAAAACAGAAGAGATATTTCAAGCCTTTTCAATGCTCACTGAATTCCCTAAAATGACTGTGCTTTGCTTCAGAGAGCTTTAGATCATTAGCAGCTTGTCTCACTCCTTGTTGTATCTGTGAAAAACTCTAGATTGCATAGTAGAGCAAAGTTGAGTTTGTCAGTTAAATGGTTTCACAGTCCAGTGAAAATATGTTCTCCAAGAAACATACTAAAAGGTTGTTGTTGAATTTGGCATGCAGAGATTGACCCTGAGTAACCTCTCGCTTCCCATCACTTAATGGTAAGGAACAAAAATAGCACAGAGCAACCAACCTTTTGTGGGAAAGGTAAGGACAAAATTAGCTAGGGATCCACAAATCTTTTTAAAACCAAAAATAGTTCAGGATACTGCCTTTCATATCTTTCTTTGAAAAATCTTGATGTTATTACTTACAGTGAGACTTTAATCGTACTTATAAACAACAAAAGGCAGTGTTGTGGAGACGGCATAACCTTTTTGTGAAATTTTACAGTTGATGGAAAATGTATTTGATTTTTGTAGTTGATCAAGATTCAGTACAAGAAAGGAATTTTAACAAGGTATATCTCAGATTTTTTGTCTTAGAACTTAATACACATTTGAATGGATTTCATGAGGGAGGGTTTTTTTGTTGTTGGTTTCTTTTGCATGGGAATGAGAGATGTGTTCCTGAGGACTCAAATCACATGTCTAGGTAGCTGCAAATTGATAATGAGATCAATCAGGAGAGATCCAGAATTTTTACCATCTGAAAGTTATCTGCCAGCCTGCACAAAAAAATATTGTATCTAACCCAAGGCTTTATCCAAAGGGACAGAGAACATTCGTAAGAGAAAGTTGAGTTGCTGCCCTGCTTAAAGTTGTAAGGTGTGAGTGTGCAAACCAAGTCTTACTTTATGAACAGAAAAGTAGGTCCACATTTTTTAAAAAGCATTTCAGTGCCTAACATCCAAAAATTTCAAGAGTGGAAATATAGCTTCAAAATCTAAGTCTGTAGATAAATATATATAATAAAAGTTTTATCTGTGTATATGTATTGATGTATCTACCTATACAAAATTCTGCAGATTGATCATATGTAGTATGTGATATCCATTACTCAGTTCTTAAGGATTTCTAAAAGTCTTATGAGAGAACTGTAATGAAAGATGGTATTTTTCTAAGAAAATTCTTATTTTATTTCGGTGCCTTTTGTTCTTCAGTAAGAAACATTTTAATTTCTGTCCATTTTGTTGGGTTGCATAAAATTTATTTTTACAATATGTAGGGTTTATTTTAGAAGAAAGAACTTTGTTCATCAATGTTCAGAATTGTTTACCTCAAAAAGAAAATATATTCAGCACACAGATTCCATTTTTTTTCTCCAAATTTATTTTATCGGATCTATTTTAGTTCCTTTCTTGCATCAGGCAAACTGGATTTCAGTCAAATGGTTGCATTGATCAGCTTGCATGTGTAATACTTCACAGTGCTATACAAAACCTTTCCATGGTGTCTGTCATTCGTAGGGCCTCATGTGGTCTGTGGGATTCTTGCCCTGAATTTATGTCTATTTGATCCCATTAAAAAACCAGGATGTTTAGTGAAATTTGTTTCTATCATCTCAGCCTGTTTCAAAATATCCATGCTGTTATTTCTCTTTTACTGCTCCAGTATCTAGTTATAAAAAATGCAACAAATGCTTGAATGTCTCACCTTCAACTTTTCAATTTAAGTCCTTGATTAATGAGGTGGAAGAGCTGCATAATGTTGGTAATTTCCTTTCAAGTGGCAATAAATGATAAAAGCAGGTTGATGGGGAATGGATAGGTGAGGGTATAAGAGGCAGGTGTGAAATCTAGCTGGTGTGAAGAGATAGGAGGGACACAGTTGGAGAAAAGAGACAACCGGAATATAGCAAAGATTATCCAGCTAAAACAGTGAAATCTGCTCTGGGTGGAATTATTTCAGCTAAATACAGGCACCTGGAAGTTAGACATCTGTTTTAATTCAGCCTAATCCTCCATGGCTCCCTTTTCAGTAAATGGGAAGATTGAGCCACCTGCGGATGACAGGATTATTGCCTTGGAGATGCTTGTTTCCTCCCAGGGAGGTAAAGACACCTTTGGGCAATGAACTTGTCCCCACCCTGACTGTCTAAAAGCTCTTGCTTTTAGATCTACCCCTTGTATTTGGCTGGTTTCTCTTAGCAGTTTTTCCCCAGTACCTGCGTGCAGGCTGATGATGTCCCTTCTGCTTTGTTGAGATGTCATCTTTCTTGCTGCTGAACATGTATCTCTGACATGAGCTGTGTCACATGTGATAACATTGCTGCTTTGGCACATTAATAAGCAGGCAATGCCCAGACTCTGTATCTCTTTCTGACCTGTAACAGTGCACCCATTAGCCAGTCTTGTCACTGCATGTCTTCTCTTCTATCATGTCAGGTCGTATTTTGGAATTGCCCAAAAGTCTCCTTAGATAATAAAGTCAGGTTGTGTGCAGTCTTCTAAATAGAAAAGGGAAGTGGACAATAGAAAAGGGAAAAAGACATCTCTGGACATCTCTGGATGTCTTTTTCTTTTTTTAAAAAACATACAAATTTCCCTAGCCTTTTCCTGATTCTTCCAACGGATGTAACAGAACAAAGTTGGCATATTGTATCAGACCCTGTGAAGATAAGAGCTGAACTGATCCCCTGACCATTCATTCTTGCAAAAAGATAAAGTTATGACCTACGAGAAGATTTCGAGACCTCTGGCTATGTGACAGTGAACTAATCCTAAACAGCACAACTTGGAATCCCTGAGGTTCGTTAATCAGAATAGCTCTGTCATGTAAGCTCAGCAGGCCTTAGAGAAGTCTTCCACTTTGCAGAAACACTCCAGGATTTCAGAGTATGCTTTTCTAGGACAACCCTTCAGGCACACTTGGGAGGACTTACAGAACTCCAGAGATCCCAGTTCTTCCAGCATTCATTGCTCTAATTGAGCACCCCTCAGGATACCTAGCCTTAGATACCTGGTACCTCCAAAGACTCTGATCTCAGCTTTCATGGTGAGATTGCCATGGAGTTGTGGATTTTGTCAGTCAACCTTAGGATTTTGTACTTTCAAAGATTTGCCTTCAAAAAGACATGTCTGGGAAGCGCTACTGTGCATGCGTGGATTGTGTGTCTGTCACAAACATAGCATCCATCAGTCAGCCTAGCTCCAAGTTCTCTGAAGTCCCATAAGATCTCAGTAACTGTATTTATATACGGAATTTCAACTTAGATTCTTTGGCTGACAAGAAAGACTAAACTATCACATCTCCCGTACAGCCAAAAAAAAATGTAGGATTTCCAGTTTTCCATAATCATTTGCTTGAAAAGAGCAAGCCCTGCATCAGAATGAACATAAAAATTTTCTTGAACTAAGAAAAAAAATTAGAGTCACTACCATTACAATGTCAAAGTATACTCAGAACTTTCAGCTGCCAAATGACATCAGCATTACTGGTAGTTTGGGTTAGTTGTGTTTCTAATGCAAAATGATCAAATTTACAGTAGCCATATACTTTCTTCCACTGTTCTATAATAGGTCAGTATTTCTCTGTTAGTGTCAACTTTACATTTCATTTTCTGAAGTCCAGGGAGTGCTTGGAAGAACAGTCTGGCTTTTCACTCATAAAACAGATCAAATGCAGCAGTATTAGTCAGCATTTCTTTTTCAATCTGTACATAACTCTATTATATTTTAGACAGTGCTATCAAAGCATATGATGCTGAGCAACAGTCTTACAGAGAACAGCCTTGTTGCATTCGTGTCAGTTCATGTCTTTGGTTGGTTGTGAATCATGGAATATCTCAGCAGAAGACATTAATGAACCTACAGCCTCTTGCTTAGGTATTCGTCTTAATCATCCCAACCTATTTCTGCTCTGTTTTTAAAGCATATTTTAAAGAGAATGCTTAACTGTGATGAATTACAAAAGAGTTTATTTAATTCTATGAATGTGTATTGATTTCCGTAAAGCCTTTTTATTTGGGGATTTTCTGTCAATACAACTGTCTGCTTTCTGTGCCATAGCAGTCTTCCCAGTGTCAAGATCCTGGGGCTACGTCTGTATTATTAAATAAAAAAGACCAAGGAACTGTTCTCTAACACTGAGGCTTAGGGGCCATATCCGTATTACCCAGCCTTTGGCTGCAGGTCTCCGCTGAGCCTGGAGCCAGGTCTCCTCAGGCTCCTGCGGCACAATGGTTATTTTTACGTGCCGTTCTGCAGTTGGAGCAGGGGTGATTCAGAGCAGTGTCTGAAAAGCGAGGTGTATATTGCAGCCCACAAAACAGCTGCTTTTATGTCCTGGTGATGCTTAACATGTTATGTCTAAAAGGTAGTGAAAAAGGAAACAGGAATATTCGCCAGTACGTGGACTGTGTGTTGAAGGTTGGAGGGGACTGTGGAGGGAAGGGGTAGCCAGACCTGCTGTCCTCATGTCCATACTGTGTGTCAGGAGTGACCAGCTCTTTGAAGAGTAGGTTGATTCATTTCACAGGCTGAAACAGGCAGGAATTTAGAAGCCTGGCTAGTAGCCCTGTGAAAGTGTGTTTGTTCCCTTTGTGATGGCACTTGCATAGTTAACAGCAGCGGTGGACGCTGTTAGTGAATATTGACCCCTGCCATGCAATAATGTTCAACTGTTATCTCACTGTGACTCATCACAATTGATTGCCACTTGAAAATAAATGTCAGCATCTTAACAGTGCTATATTTTGTGTACTAGTTTTGTCTGATAACCTAAAGATAGAGTTACAATCAGCCTGTTGTAGACACTAAAATAGGCATATCCCACTTTCCTGTCTACATGTTCCCAACATGGTGCTTTCTCAGAATGTGTTCCCTGAGCTCTGCAGAATGCTGGAATAGTGATGGTTGCATGGCTGAAATGAACCCTATGAAAATAAAAGTTGCTGGATAATCAGATGATTCGGATACTGCTGAGGCTCGTGATTACTGATGATGACACACAGAAACAAGATGGGAATGTGTGGCTGAGATATAAGGGGAGAAGATAGTGAGGAAGGGAACTTTTTCCTTTTGAAAGCAATCAGGAGACAGAAGGACTCAAGCCAAAAGACTACAAAATGAAATTGTACTCCTCCCATCTATCCCCCTCCTGCCTTCCAAATAATAACCTGACATAAACCTACCTGACACAAACAAGAATAGACCAGGAATTGTGTCATAGGGATGATGTTTGAAAGAAGAAGTTTTCCATGCAGTCAACTAGAAGACCATTGAGACAAAATGTTAAGGTTCAAGGTGAATTAAGCCCAGACTAGAGTGATGCAGGACTCTATAGGCCACTGCATGAAATCTGTTCAACATTTTCTAAAGAAACATGTGATAAGCAGGTGAAGAAAAGCCATGTTGAATTAACTGTATCTCAACATCTATATGTGAAAGGCTGGTCTCGTGGTGAATTTTGTCCCTTTAATGAGCACAAAAGTAAGAAATTCCTTTAAGAAAATAATTAGCTGTGAAAAATTAAAAGCTCGATTCGTATTGTTATCAAAAAATCTCTGTAGATAATAATATCAAATATGCATCTAAATGTTCCATGTTCTTTTATTGTACCATGTTATACAATAATGTGGAGTATCTTCTTCAGAGAGGTTTTAATGTTTATAGCGTTAAAGAGTCTCCACACAGCTGTCTCTGGAGCTGTTAAATCAAGTTCATGTCAGACAACTTGCAAAATTTCCCATTGGGATTGAATATTTCTGTATCAATTTGTGTCCAGTGCAATGCGTGCTCTGCACACCTGAAAACAGTTTCTATTCTTTTCATGTCCCAAAGGAAGAAATCAAATGTTCTGCTGGAGACACTACTCTTTCCTATGGAAAAGGGAGACTTCAGTTCAGCATTGAGAACAACAATAGAAATTCTATTCCTTACTGTGTGGGTTCCAACTGAAATAAATTAATTTGTTGGATTGAGTCCTGCAGTCATAAATTTTCCAGTTTGAATTATGTTGCAGCAGATACCAAGGACAGAGTTGGCATTGGTGACTGGTTTTAAGACTCATTTAATACTTATTAGGATACAATGGGAAAAAAGCTTGAAGAAAGCCACAGAAATTGCCCTTATACAAGCAGATTTTTTTTTTGTTTTGTTTTGCCTGACAAATTAATTCCGGAAACATTAATGGGAAGATAAAATTTCACCTAACTAGATGTGTAATTTAGCGCACTTATCCACCTTCCCTTTATAATTAGTGTAAGGAGAATCAATCCGTTGTCAGATAACTGTCTAGAATAGTCACAGCCTTTTTTATTTAATATTCATGCTTAATGAATTATGTTCTGTTTACAGGTTTTATCTGGGGTGAAATTAAACAGATGTGGGATGGTGGACTACAGGACTACATTCATGATTGGTGGAACCTCATGGATTTTGTAATGAACTCCTTGTACTTAGCAACAATCTCTTTGAAAATTGTTGCATTTTCAAAGGTAAACTTTTTAAAAAATTCAGCAGAATATTTAAGAATATTTAAGGCTTTTTCAAACCTTTTTCTGTATTTGGAGGTTCCCAGGCTTAGCAATGCAAGAGATGTGTGATGTGCTTGTTGAATCTTCTGCAGCTATGACAAGAAGCTAAACCAGGATGAGAGTGAACAAAACATTGTGATTTATACTTTTTTCTTCTTGGCCTGAGCAGTCTTTTGTTACTTGATCCTGAACAGTCATACTGTCATTTTCTTGGAAAAGGAAAATTACTGGTAATATTTAATGTTTGCACAAATTATGTTCTGTGTTTGGCTTTGCCTGTTTTTCAGTAAGACATTATTGCCCGTAATACAATTCTACGCACCATGCAAAATTTCTGGACAGGACTAAAGGAAAAATATTTACTCAAAATTAGGGAAAAAAAAAAAGCTAAAGAGCAAGATTTAAATTTTTTTTTGAAAATTCATGATAAGAGCAACATGAAAAAGTAAAGCTGAAGTGTATAAAATGGTCACTTGAGGCTGGGTATGTTAATTTCTCATCCTTTTAATGGACTTTTTATGAATAGTTTTATATTCCCACTGTTTGAAGTATCTTCCAGCCCTTCTTTCCAAAGCCATGGAACATGTTGCATTTTGTACATATTCAACATGAATCCATAATATGACAGAATTTCCTCATAAAATGAAATATTTTCACCAAAAAATGGTCTCAAATGCAAGGAAACCACATCTGAACCAAAATGAAAGCAGTTCTTAGTATCTGTCATGGAGCTTTTATCACATCCAAGTAAAGATATCAAGCCTATTTTTACTGGCCACTGTATCCAGCATTGTATTTCAGCTGTTTCAAGTTCCCTGCCACCAGCTACCCTGTATGCATGGAAGGAGTCTGTCCTCTGCCAAGATCCTTTTGGCTGGGAAAAGAAGAGGAGACAGCCGTCAAGTAGCCTGTTACAGCTCCCTATCCTCAAACAGCAGCTGTTCCTGCTTGCAGCCCTGCCATAAGTATAGAGGAACGTAGGAACCTCTAATTTATATCATCTCATGTCTATTCACAAGGGTCTGCAGGTCAGCCGATCAGGGGCAGGGATGAGCAAAGACCTGCGATGTCTTGACACACCAGCCGCCTCCTGTGACGAAAGGTTTCTGGCATGCTGGATCTCTGGCTGAAAACCTTTGGAAGTCTTCTCACTCAAAGAAATTTCGAGCTGTTGCCTAAGAGAGCAAGATGCTCAGAAGTGTGAGGAGAGCTGTCATTTAAAGCTGATGAGTTGCCTTTTTACACACAAGGATGCGGTTTCATAAAGTGACTGGAAAATAAATAGTCATTTCACTGTCCGTGTAACAAAGTGAGCAGTTCATTGAAAATGCGTGTTTCCAAAGCATTGGAGATGACCAATTATTCACTTTAGAGTAATATTAATTAGAAGACATCTTAATCCTTTCATCTCCCAGATGGCTTCTGATTATGGTAATCAGACTCCAAGGTGACAGTATCTGGGATAATGTGCATCCGTTATTCTCCAACTTAGTGCTCGCGTGCCAATCATAATCAACACAGTGCATAAAGCACTATCTTTGGTTCTGTGGCTACTGTTTTTTTACTGCATGTGCAATGTTGCACCCAAATACTTTTTGTTCCTTAAAAGAGCCTTGGTTGAGGTAGTCAATTGAAACACAGGGTGATGTAATGAAGAGAGTAATGCAAGTGTAACTTAATACCCAGCCACACTTCCTTCAAATACCTACAACAGAGTTCCCCACCTCTATGCCAGATGAGATTGAAAGGATGCCAAATGTAACCAGTATATTTTGATGTAAAGCTTTTATTTTCATTTCCTAAACCTTACAAGGTAGGTTTTTCTAAAATACACCTTTTCTGTATTTATTGAATCAAATCTATAGCGTAGTTTTCTTAGATGTATTCTACCTTCTATGAATCAGTTCATGCCACCTAAAAAAACATTTTAACCAGCTCCCTTGAATAAAAATATGAGAGTGCCCTCATACTACTCTCCTGTGTGATAGATGTTCCCAGAGAAAAATGTAGTGTTTATTGCCCATTCAGGGCTCTCTGACTGACAGAGTAGTTAAGCAGATGGATATTTACAGCAGCTGATGGGATAGTGTAAAATACACCAAAGAGTGCAATTTCAGGATGAGAGAACTGCTAAGATAACTCAAAGTTATCTGTTTCATTGCCAGTATTCAAATAAAATGAGTACTTCTCATATTTTTCAAAGGACTATGCTTTTTGTCTCTGGTTGTATATCAACGTAAGGTCTTTTTAAACTATCCAGTATATCCACTGAAAATGCTCTCTCCCCGATAAATAACGTGATTATAAATAGTGCATTGTTTTATAAATGACTGATTTTAAGCAACATGTTTTGATGGAGGGTTATAAATATAAATAGAAGTCATTGTGCTCTAAGAAAAATGTTTCTTTTTATGTTTTTGGAAGATAATTTATTTTCTACTGATGTGTAAAGTTAGGTTCAATGCCAAGTTATATACAGATCCTGCTTGACTTATCTTAAATATTTGTTAAATGTGAGCAATGGACCTAGTGCTGCTTGGTTCCAACTCTGCTAGAGATTACATGCAAGTTCACCTTATTGTTTATGTGTCTCAGCCACTGACATGAAAAGCTAGTAGGGAAACAGGTTCCTATTCAAGGCAAGAACTCTGAAAAGTAACTAAAAATACATTATTTGTCTCTGTATGTACTGGCTTAATGATCACTGTGTCAGATCTGCTCTGTTTAGTAATAAATAAGATGGTATTTCTCTTCTGCCACCAGTTCTGCAGAAGCTAACGTCTTCTTATATGTTTGCACTGTAAAATGGTTTTGATTGATGTTTCACCAGATTCACAGACCAAATGTTCATTTACATAGGAGTATTAACCCCACTTCTCCCTGAATAATTATAGACTCGATTCCTCGATGTAATTACTGTTTTAAAGCTCTTTGCTAGGCCACTCGCCCCACCCTTCCTGCTGCTGCTCTGAAATTCAGCATAATGAATGCAAAGATTGGGACATACATTTTAAAATAGGAAGAGTTCACATTTGCATATGACCTTTCAGAAAAGGACTGAAAGTTCTTTTCCTGAAGTGGATGTTTTTAACCTTTCTTTTTATTATCAGAAACAAGGGGGTCACATTTGACCAAGATCCGACAGCCCATTAAACATTCAGGTAGCTTGATCTATATGTCTCTTTGATCTCTCTTGGTGATTTCATGAGATCTACAGTTCATGATTTTTGTCCTCATGGGACAATGATGATCACTCCGCTTTTTTCTTACAAATGGTTCTTATATTAGATTTGCATCTGAATTCCTTTGAGTAAGGATCAGGAATTATTATCTTGTATTCCCTGGGTGACATCGCACAATCATCATGTATTTGCCTTGAAATTCTACTGTTTATATGCTACTCAGTTTGTTTTCTGCTCTTAATTTTCCATTGGTGTGCTGTGTACATTTCCTTCAGCCAATGCACCAATGATAGGTATTATTTAATCAGGTTAAATGATGATTGGCTTTGATACATGTCAAAAGGTTGTGTTTGCATTTGAAGTGGGGACAGAAATTCAGCGGGGTCACAAAATAATAAAGGAAAGACTGCAAAGTATCAACAACATGATTTACAGCAAGCTCAATGTTGCTATATTGGCTCTTACCATTTTCCATTCCCTAGAACAATAACCATTTATTTATTCTATATAGAACAGAAGAACATCAACAAGCATGAGTGAGAGAACAAATACTTCAATTCTTCATGTTTTGGATTGTTTGGTCCTAAAATACAGTTTTTCATATTTTCACTGTTTCTGGTTTTAATATGCTTAGGTTTTTCACTCCTCTGCTTTCTTTTCCTTTTCACATGTGTGCTTCTTTGTTCTCCTGGTTCTTCTTTGATATTTCTAGATTTCTTTTCAGCATTCTCTAGTTAGTGGAATCAATAGGGTTTTGTTGTCAGAGCCCTCTTATACTCATGATTTTCTTTATATTATTTGCTGCCTTCTTTCAGCTAGTATATTTTACAGATCATTTCCAAACTTACTTCTCAGGCCTTCACCTTTCTCATATTTTTCAGCCAAATATTTTCAGTCTCTTAAATCATGTATCTTCAAAACTAAAATAACAGCCCTCACTCTCTGCTTACAATGGTGAGACCTTTTGCATTGTATCCACATGTGCAGGAAGCACTTGGGCGCAAGAAAAGCAGAATCAGTTAAGCTGAAATCACACAGTTGTACCTTTGATTGCCCTTTGACAAATAAGAGGTCATTTGATCTTTTCTGGCTGGTTTAACACACCAGTTTTGTGTCTCAATCCAGAGCATCATAGATGAAGTCCTTTCTTCTCACCTTTCTCCTTAACCTCGTCCCTTCTGGAAAAGGTGGCATTGGATACATCTTGTCAGACTACAACTATAAGATAGCCTCTCCCCTACCCCAATAATCAATGAGGAGAAACAGAGAAAGTTAAAGAGCAACTTGTCTGACCTATTTGGGATATCTGCTTTCCTACTACTCTAGAAATGCCCGTTTTTCTTTGCTGACTGTAAAAGGAGATGACAGAGAGCACAGATGTGGCTCTCCACACCTGATTGGTTTAACTTGATCCTTGCTCTCTTACCATATCATATGCTATCCTTATTCAATCTCCTGTAGTTACTTGTTTTTCTCAGAAGGGTATTTCCTTAGATTCCGCCCCTCCCCAGCTTGTTTAACTTCCTTGGAATCTGCCACTACTTACCTTCACCTAAAATATGTCTGCAGTTGGATGCTTTTGATTCTCTACCAAAAACTCCATCTCTTCCTAACTTCAAATATCTTCTTTAATTTTTTTCATTAATATATTTTATCTTATTTCCCCAACACACCTTGTGTACTTTTCCCTAATTTGAGTATCTACTGCACTCTTCAGCACCTAATTTTTGCTTGTACTGACAACTGTTCCTAGTTATTTAATAGGTGCATGTTTTCATATACCAGGGTTTTGCAGTGCCATCAGAATTCACAGTAATATACTGTATAATATTATTCAAAATAAGACATTATAGAAAACATGCTGATGAGTTCTCACCTCTCTCTTCTCAATGAGCAGTGAAAATTTTTTCTTCTTCATTTTCTTCTTCCTTTTATCTCTTAGCTGGTGTCTCTGGTAACTCAGTTACATTTCCTACTGCCTGTTACTTCATCACTGATCTTGAATCAATCAGACTTGGACTGAAGGGCAATACTGGATGAGACAGAATAGCATCTCTCTTGGAGCTACAATGTCAAATGCAGTAAGACTTCATTTTACAGCATGATCATTAGTGGAGAGGATAGTCTAATGAAGAGAGTACTGACCTGTGACTCCAGCAGGTCTGGATTTAATTCCCTACTCTGTAGAAAGCAAATATCACTGGTGGTTGGAATGTAATGCTGAGTAATTCTTAACTCTTCAATGGACTGTTCTCCAGTTTTGCAGTTATCATCCCCAAAACCACAGCTATGGCTGCTTGTATATGAGTAAATAAAGTGGGCCAGGGATTGCTGTCAGACATTGGGACTGTCTCACCTATGCTACCAGTTGGTTAGAGCAAGCCTGGCATGGTGGGGTCCTGTGCCAACTAACACTGTCCAAAACAATGTCCAGTTCCCATCTGCAATTTGAATCACAGAATCACAGAATCATAGAGTGGTTAGGGTTGGAAGTGACCTTTAAAGGTCATCTAGTCCAACCCTCTGGCAATGAGCAGGGACATCTTCAACTAGATCAGGTTGCTCAGAGGCCCATCCAACCTGACCTTGAATGTTTCCAGGGATGGGGCATCTGCTACCTCTCTGGGCAACCTGTGCCAGTGTTTCACCACCCTCATTGTAAAATATTTCTTCCTTATATCTAGTCTAAATCTATGCTCTTTTAGTTTTAAACCATTACCCCTTGTCCTATCGCAACAGGCCCTACTAAAAAGTCTGTCCTCGTCTTTATTATAAGACCCCTTTAAGTATTGAAAGGCTGCCATAAGGTCTCCCCCGAGCCTTCTCTTCTCCAGGCTGAACAACCCCAACTCTCTCAGCCTGTCCTCATACAAGAGATGTTCCATCCCTCTGATCCTTTTTGTGGCCCTTCACTGGACCCACTCCAACAGGTCCATGTCTTTTCTGTGCTGAGGGCTCCAGAGCTCGATGCAGTACTCCAGGTTGGGGTCTCCCCAGAGCGGAGTAGAGGGGCAGAATTACTTTCCTCAACGTTCTGGCCATGCTTCTTTTGATGCAGCCCAGGATATGGTTGACTTTCTGGACTGTGCGCACACATTGTTAGCTTATGTCCAGCTTTTCATCCACCAGCACCCCCAAGTCCTTTTCGGCCAGGCTTCTCTCAATCCCTTCAGCCCCCAGCCTTCATTGATACCATGGACCCTTGCACTTGGCCTCATGAGGTTCACGTGCTTCTCAGCCTTGTCTGGGTCCCTCTGGATGGTATCCTGTCCCTCAGGTGTGTCAACTTCACTCAGCTTGGTGCCATCTGCAAACTGCTGAGGGTGCACTTCATCCGCGGTCTATGTCATTGGCAAACATATTAAACAGTACTGGTCCTAATATGAAGCCCTGCGGGACACCACTCATCACGGATGTCCATCTGGACATTGAGCCAATGACCACTACTTTCTGGATATGACCACCCAACCAATTCCTTATCCACTGAACAGTCCACCCGTCAAATCCATAGCTCGCCAATTTAGACAGACGCATGTTGTGGGGGACCATGTCGAAGGCCTTACACAAGTCCAGATAGGTGACATCCATTGCTCTTCCCTTCTACACTCCATCATGGAATTATAGAATCATTTATGTTGGAAAAGACCTTTAAGATCATCTAGTCCAACCATTGACCCTACTCTACCAGGTCTGCCACTAAACCATGTCTCTAAGCATCATATCTACACGACTTTTAAAAACATCTAGGGATGGTGACTCAACCACCTCCCTGGGCAGCCTGTTCCAATGTTTGATAACTCTTCCAGTGAAAATATTTTCCTAGTGTCCAGCCTAAACCTCCCCTGGCGCAACTTGAACCCGTTTCCTCTTGTCCTCTTGCTAGTTACTTGGGAGAAGAGATCAGCTCCCATCTCACTACAACCTCCTTTCAGGTAGTTGTAGAGAGCAGTAAGGTCTCCCCTCAGCCTTCTCTTCTCCAGTCTAAACAATCCTAATTCCTTCAGCTGCTCCTCATAAGACATGGTCTCCAGACCCCTCACCAGCTTTGTTGCCCTTCTCTAGACATGCTCCAGCACCTCAATGTCCCTCCTGTACTGTGGCGCCCAAAACTGGACACAGTACTCAAGCTGTGGCCTCACCAGTGCTGAGTACAGGGGCACGATCACTTCCCTACTCCTGCTGGCCACACTATTCTTGATACAGGCCAAGATGCCATTGGCCTTCTTGGCTACCTGGGCACACTGCTGGCTCATGTTCAGCCACCTGTCCACCAGGACTGCCAGGCAGTTTTCCAACCACTCCTCCCCAAGCCTGTAGCCTTGCCTGGGGTTGTTGTGACCATCATAGAAGGCCAGTAGGTTGGTCAGGCAGGACTTGCCCTTGGTGAAGCCATGATGGCTGTCTTGAATCACCTCCCTGTCCTCTAGTGCCTTAGCATAGCTTCTACGAGGATCTGTTCCATGATCTTCCCAGGCACAGAGGTGAGGCTGACAGGTTGGTAGTTCCCAGAGTCCCCCTTTCTACCCTTTTTAGAAATGGGTGCAATGTTTCCCTTTTTCCAGTTACTGGGGACTTCACCTGACTGCCATGACTTTTCAAATATCAGTGAGAGTGGCTTGGCAACTACATCAGTCAATTCCATCAGGACTCTGGGGTGCATCTCGTCAGGTCCCATAGACTTATGTATGTTCAGGTGGTCTCAAACCACCTTGAGACCTGTCACCTTTGGAAGGTGAGCGTGGTGTGGAAATGTTGTGATGCCTGGCTATGCTTTTTCATCTGACCCCAGTGACATGGAAGAGTCTCTTTCCTTGCTACTGAGGGCATGCTCAGCAGCTCTGAAGGACGCGTCTTTCTAGACTAGGTAAATACAGACTGCACCATAGTCCGTCTTTGCAATCTGCTACATATTATATTATCCCATGGTGCTTCATAACATAGATTCTGTCCTCTGATGCGTTCTGTAAAACAGATTAATGAGTCCAAATAAATAATAATGAGTCTGCCACAGTAGCTAAGCCTCAGTTCAAAGTATCATCTTTCATCTTCAGGAAAATTTTTGGTAGAGCTGGAACAGTAGAGAGTCAGAGTTCCAGGGATCAAATTCTTTGATAATGAGACACACAAGCAGTTTGCCATGGTTCATTAATAAACAGTTTTTTCATCATTGGTCCAGTGTTAGTGATTAAGTGATATACTTATTCCTTGATTAAATGTTTTCTTCCAACTTGCCAAAGTTCTTGTGGATTTCTATCCATCATTGTCATATCTGCACTGTTCTCCAAAGAACTAATTTACCTGATTTTACAAATGAAAGTTTCTGTAATTCTAAAACCCAGGTGTTCAAAAACTGTTCCTTTTACTCTGAGTCAGGATTGTTAGACTTGCTTTTGCTGCTGTGAAAGATATAACCAAGAGCAAAACACAGGCAAAAAACTAGAAAGCATAAACCATCCTGCAGATAAAAATGAAGGACAAATACATGGCTACTGCCCATTTTTTGTTTTGCTAAAACAAAAAACTCTCCTGAGGACATGTTGCTTTCCAAAAGATTTTTAGTTTTATTGTGCTATCTGAAAATTAATTGAACAGCTTATAAAGAATGACATACTTGTTTATGCAGTAAACGAGGAGTAATTTCTTCCCTTCTGCTTGTTTTCAGTATAGTGGGTTAGTTCCACGGGAGAGCTGGGACATGTGGCATCCAACCCTGGTGGCTGAGGCCTTGTTTGCAATCGCAAACATCTTTAGCTCCCTACGCTTGATCTCATTATTCACTGCAAATTCTCACCTGGGACCTCTGCAGATATCTCTAGGAAGAATGTTGCTGGACATTTTGAAGTTTCTTTTCATATACTGCCTTGTGCTGCTAGCTTTTGCAAATGGATTGAACCAGCTGTACTTCTACTATGAGACAAATGAACCCGGCAACTGCAAAGGAATACGATGTGAAAAACAGAATAATGCATTTTCAACGTAAGTGGCTGATCTATTTCTATCCTCCCCCTCTGCCCCCAATATTTTAATTATTTAGATGTTGTTTACAGGAAAGAGGTTGTCTGTTTTCTATTGGTATTACAGTGGTATCCTGACAGACACATCTAAAGTTACCCTAATAAAAAACATAAATATTAACAGTACATCACTCTGTAACAATATTCATCCCATACCACAGTGAAGCCTGTACAATTCAAGATACCTCAAAAGATAAAATATAAAATAAAGAGGAGGGGGAGATAATATGAGATTAGAAAGTACATATTTAGAATTAAGCTAAAAAAGGTCACCAGATCAGAGCTTGTTTATCCAGGCAGCTGTCGCTCTGCATTTCTTCTGTCACAAGTGGACATCAAATAAGTTTGGTGTTCTAAAACATGAAGATTCCTTGTAAATGTGATAAACTAAGGCAGGAAAAAACATTCAGTCCAGGCTTCTACTGACCCTCAGTCTACTCCACACAATCAAATACTGCATTCTAATTTCTGTTTTAAAGTTTATTTTTCTTTCACTTAAAAATCAGTTTTACTTTAATCTGTTCTGTAGTTAATCTATAGTACCAAAACACTACCAAATGAATACCAATTCTCTATCTCATCTTTCAACTTCCAATCTGAATGAAACTCCTGTTATAAATATTTTTCCCTATTACTTTCTATGAATAATATCTAGACTCTTTTAAAAATATATTTATTACCAATGGCTTCATTCTCAAAGTAAATAATTTTATAAAAATAGCGCCTTTTTATCATCGTAATCAAGCAACTTTGCTCAGGCACAGCATAGATCTCTTGCATATTAATAATATCTCATGCAGGTCTAAACTTCGTGTGATCTGAACAGAAAAGCACAGGGAAAGCTTTCAGAGCTGAACATTGAGGGAAGCAATATTATTCATCTGTAAAATAGTGGGGACTACTGGTACTAGTGCCAGAAGATGGTGTCAAGGCAAACCGCGATGCCTTATGAGCCTTTTCTGCAACTGTGAGCATGGGAGAATAGTGGTTGTTCAATTCGTGCTCAGGCAAGTGTAAACCATACAAGAGACTCCAGAGCTGTACTTCACCACTCACGTACACTGTATTACAGGAGCAGAGAGGCAGGACCTAGAATTTCTATAAGTAAAAGCATACTGCCCTCTCAGGTGTCTCTGTCGGAGAGCACTGTACTGGGTTGCATGACAAAGTTACGTTTCACGGATGGTACTGCTTGGTGGGAAAGGGACTGAAGGGTTAAGTTTTGCCCAGTTCTGGACAGCAGGTCCCAGCATGCAGGACCGCCCAGGGTGGTACAAGTCCTGGCAATTCAGCAGCCTCCCTGCTTCAGGTGCAGTGGGGATGGCGCTGGTGACCAACATATCCTGTCCGGGTAACCTGCTTCTCGTGTCAAGGGTGAAGGAGAAGGAGAGAGACCGTGGGGAAAACTCAATTAATCTCAGATAAGGAACCAGACAAGCAGAAAATTGTGCTCCAAACTTTTCAGGAGCAACTGGGCTAACCAGGGCCCATGCTTATGACATAAAGTAGCTGAACATTGTACAAAAGTGAAATTATGTCAAGGTATCTAGTTGCAGAGGATTTTTTTTTTTATGTCGATTATTATTATCTAGCTTCCTAGCTATTGTCCCAAACTTCTCTAATGGTATATCATATCATTTAGTTATAAAAGCACAAGTTTCATTTGAGAGCAGCATTTTTGTCTTTTTAATGTCTCAATTCTTTGCAAAACAAAACACATGCTAATGATAATAATGTCCTCCTAATTATACAACTCCTTTTATCTCAGTGACTCTCAACACAGAGTAGAAACTGCATAAACTGACAACACCAAGTAGGTATAAGGATCCCATAATTGTTTTAACATCTTGGTGAAACACAATCGTTGAGTTACTTTGGGATCCTTGTTCTACCCTCTACAGTCAAGGCAAAGGGTCAAAATACTTCAAGGCAGGTGTCCAAAATAAGATCTCTAAAACTATATTTATCCCTCAGAAGTTTGAATAAAATCAGCCTTTTACTCCCAGACTTATTTATAGATTCAGTATTGTATATCTAAAGGCTCAGATTTGAAACATTAAGCCATTGTTTCCCTAGAAAGATATTCCATGTGTGTTGCCTATATTGTGATAAATATCGTTCATCTCTATCAAGTCAAGGAATTCTGTGTGTTTGGGGAAAACTGAACAATCTGAAAAGTACATGTATTGTTATTATACAGCTTTTGGGTTTTGTTTTTCAGATTATTTGAAACGCTGCAGTCATTATTCTGGTCTATATTTGGACTCATCAATCTCTATGTGACCAATGTGAAAGCAAGGCATGAATTTACTGAATTTGTTGGGGCCACCATGTTTGGTACCTATAATGTAATCTCTCTGGTTGTTCTACTCAACATGCTAATAGCCATGATGAATAATTCTTACCAACTTATTGCTGTAAGTTGTTCCTTATCCTAAGATCATTTATAATATATACCTTCTCTCTGTTCCTACATCCCGTTTTTCTGGCAGTAAATCTTTTTCACAGACAGGGTATTGGGACAAATTCTCTGATTGGTTGTAATTCTTTCACACTGTTCTGGAAGGACACAGAAACCAGACCCCAGCTGGATTGGGAAAAGGGGAATTTCCCCGTAACTCTGAATGGGGAAGAGGTGGCCCTGCTGCAGAAGCCAGCTCATGGGTTGAGAATGGTGTCCTGAAGCTGCTGGCAAGTGACATGGGCTACAACCCTGCCCAAGCTGCACTGTGCAGGACCTTTCCTGAGAAAGAGACTCTGCCAAAGGTTGCTCTGTCTCTGCTTTATTTTTAATATATTATATTTATTAACCTTTAAAAGGCTGGGTTTTTTTATTTTTATATAGCATGAATATACAGTTAATAGAAATTAGATGCCCATGTTTCATGGACAATTTTGGACCCATTAGCAATTCAAACAAAAGCTCATGACTTCTCATTCAGCAGTGTCCTGTATTCTCCTTTCATGAAAACTGTCTTTATCATCATCAGAGCCATTGGCTTATTTTTATTTTTCAGCTGTCTATTAAGGAGACTAATGAAAATAAACACTGATTCATCAAATGATAATTCAAATATGATCATGCAGAAAGCAAACAAGTAAAAGAAAGCTTCACAGTTTTAAGATTTTTAAATGGCCTTTTTTCTAATCTGGAAATTACAAGATTTTCCATGAAAGAAATACTGACTACATGTACTTACATAACATTAGTTGTCAAAGTCTGGTACACAATATCACAACATACTAGCATTCATCAAAACTGAGATGCAGGTAGAATACTTTTCCTACAACTTCTACATTACTGTTTTGATTACTGCATATCTCTCTAAATATTAAAGGCTAGGGCTAGACCTGTAGTTTAAGTTCTTGGCTACTATGTTTGTTGTCCAAATCTAATATTAGTGATTTAAACTTCTTGTTCAGCTGCTACGATTTAGCAATCTTTCCATGGACTTTAGTTTTGAGGGGCTTTTTCAAATTTTTCAAAATTATACAATATTATACAGAATCCAAAATAAATAAAAATTAATTAGAAACCCCACAACCTATTCCAAATATATAATTCTAAAGTAGGAGGAAAAAAAGATAGTCGACTCAACAGTTTTAAGTAGCTTCGTGATTTGTTGGATAACCTATTTGTGAATTTCTGGGGCTGGCAATTACTAAGAGAACTCATGAGACTTACAGACTTGTTGAAGCTGCTACACAGCAGAGTAATTGGAGTGATCTATGTGTAATGATGATGAGCTGCTATTATAACAAAACATCTCTTCCATGAATGTAGCATTTTTCTGCTTGTGATTATCCTTTGTTGTTTGAGAGACTTAATTATTTAAAAGCCTGTAGCAAGGAAAGAAAGGTTGAAAGTGAATATATACTTTACATATCTAACATCTCTTTACTGAAGTAAAGTAGTTTAGCTTTGCATTGTGTTAAAGACCTTCTGTCAAAAGAAGATGCCAGTATTTTAACAAGAAAATTCATTAGTATTTCAGGGTTGTTCTAGTTTTAGGTTTTCAGATTTTTGTAGAGGTTTGTTTCACCTCCTTAATTACAGCAACACCTGTGCTGGTGTTGTGTTTCTTGTGTGCAGGATCATGCAGACATTGAGTGGAAGTTTGCTCGAACAAAACTCTGGATGAGTTACTTTGAAGAAGGAGGAACTCTGCCCACTCCTTTTAATGTCATACCAAGCCCAAAGTCTCTGTGGTATCTGATCAAATGGTTATGGAGACACCTTTGCAAGAAAAAAATTAGAAGAAAGCCTGAAAGTTTTGGAACAATAGGCGTAAGTCCTGTGTTTTACTCTGTCTGTAGTCCTCCACTTTGCTATGTAGATGAGTCGTACTCAGCTTTACAGAGCATCCGAACTGTTAAATAATTTGCGTATGAGTTAGAGAGTAATTCTAGCAGAGGATGTGTGTTTTTTCCATTTATGTCAATGTATTTGGTGGAAGAGAAAGCATCATCATATTCCTGTGCAATGACAATATGAACCATAACTGTGCCTTATCTACAGATAATGCAAGAAAGATTACAAGCAATACAAATACGAGAGATCAAATGTGAATACTTGCCTACCAGTCCCAGAGCTGTGGTTGGTGATCTCTAGCTCAAGTGTCACATTTCAAGTATCATTGATGTATCATGAACCACGGACTCCTGTATAAAGTATTCGTCATGGGATTTTTCTCTGTCTCTCTGTCTTTCTCTCTCTACATGTAATGAAATGGGATTATCATAAAAGCATTCTTACCAAAAGCTGTTCCCATTAAAGAAAACATTTTGAAAGGTAAAAGCATTTACTTGGAATTGTTTACTTGAATTTACAGGTAGAGTTATTTCAGAATCACATTGGTACCCTATACTAATAGTGCTGATTAGCAGTGAAATTTCTAGAAAAAAAAGAGGGGAAAAGACACACAAGGGGAGCAAGAGTAGTCCCACACCTGAATTCAGCAGATTCCTGTGGAATATCTCAGCCACAGACTTTCTCTGGTAGCTGCAGTGGGTAAAGCAGATTTGAATTTGTCCCTCCTAGCTTTATCCAGTTGAGATACCTGTCAACAGCATAGTTTGTCTGTATTATCAGTGGAAATAACCAGGCAACAACCTAACCCAACGACAACTGATTCTCTCTAGTTATGTTTTCTGCATTTCCCATAGCGAGCGAGTCAGTACCTCAGGAACTAGACTGCATTTAGCCAACTCCAGTGTAAAGAAAACTATTGTTGGTCAAATGTGGATAACGGCACTTTCCCTATACCATAGGGATTTGGTGAATATACATGTTTTCAAGTCTGTTAGGAGCTCAGATAACAAAGCATTAAGTGAGAGTATGAGAGTGTCACGTGTGGGTAAGGGGAAGAAGAGAGGGTTATAGTTCTCATGCTATTCAACCTGGTAGCAAAACTTCCATTCATTTCAAGGAAGCCAGGGAAGACAATACAAGTCTTTGCTGGACCATTACTCTATCAATCTTTTCATTGTATTTCTTCCCAGTTTCTTGAGAAGTGAGTAATAAGGATAGGCTTTTCCTACATATTCTCTTGTCAAATCCTGGCATTCAGTTTAATTGCTAGATATATCTGGAGGAACAAGTTCACAGGGATGTACAGATATATGATAAACAGGAAGAGTGACATATAAGATAAGTGCACAATTGCTAAGCTGATGAGTGGATTTTGTCCTCTTTGTGGAAAGCTTTTTGTGGAAAGCTAATCAGGCTTATTGCAATATCCCGGTCTTGTTGGCCAGTATCTACATTGTGAAAGCAAAATGTGCTTCACTTAGCTGTCATACTTGTAGATAGGAAAGAAACAGCCAGAAAAGGAAGCTTATAAGCATGAGGATGACATTGAAACAAACCAGTAATAGATTACAAGAAAGAAACACTGAAAAAACCCCATTAAAATTGATGTTAGAAAAGCAGTGGAGAGAGACAAACAGTAATTCAGACAAATAAAAATAAAAGACGTGAACTAGCATGAATTAATTTCAAGAATAAAACATCACTGTGTAAACTAGCAAGGGAAAGAAGTAAATGCAGAGACCAACAGGAGGAAAAACCGTGAGATTTTGTTAGAAAGAGAAAATCAAGAGAGTGATGTACTGGTGTGTGTGGGAGAGTGGGCAATGCTTCTAGGCATTTGTTAAACATTTGGTAGGGATGATTAGCTAGTGTAAACTGATAGAGTGATATTAAAATTAATGGAGTGATGCCAGTGTATAGCAGCTGAGGATCTAGGGTTGGTTAACACGATATCCCTGTTTGACTGAGGTGGGTCCAGAATACCCTTATACATCCCAGCAAAACCTTCAGGACAATATCCTCTGTCAGACTTTCTATCCAGGATAAGGGATTTTCTTTTCCTTTTTTTCCATCTCAAACAGCTCTGGGAGTAAAGTCATTCCTGGCTCTGTGGAATAATAAAGAAAGAGACAGGGTGCTTCTAGCCCTATGCTGAATGGCATGGTGAGGAAGGGCATTCAGAAAGATCACCCCCTTCTGCTGGGGTACATAAATACCACCTTCTAGAAATTAGCAGCTTGGGTTTTGGAAAACTGGTGCAGCAAAGGGTCAAAGGGCAGGGAGTCTATACACAGAGCTGGTTAAGAACTTTTCCAAATAGAATTTTCTTTTTTATTAATGAAAAAAGTACAAAATCCTTAAACCCCGAACTTTTTCATTAATATATACCAGTTTCAAAGAAGCTTTTGTTGAGAAAGACTTTTCAGCTTCAGGATGGAATTTCTGTTTGGAGAGAGAAGGAGCAAGTGCCGAGTAAAGCAAATAGCTTGGGCTAAGGGAGGCACAGGTTCACTTCTGTTCTCCAGTGGATATTTAATTATTTACCCTGAGCAGAACAGTTCTGACAGGAGAGATTTCCATCTCAAAATCATTAAGACTCTGGGGGGGAAAGGTGCTCTTGGGAGTACAGAAGAGAATGAGCTGAACCTGGCTTCCTTATGACTTGAATGTGAACCACTAATTACTGAACTGTTTGGGAGTGGAGGACATAGGCAAGGGAGAGATATAGGGCATTTTTTGTTAATTTCTGTAAAGTAAATCTAAAAAAAAAATGTTTGATGAGAAAAAGTGGAAATCCCAAAGTCTGTGAGGCAATAGGGCCATATCCATTGCTAGTTTCCACTACAGAATGGGTACTTAGCTGCAAGTATAGCTGAAACCCCTCTGAAGCAGAAGGCTCACCAGCAGACCCATCATGGCAACAAGACTTCTAGCTGCCTGGAAGAAGTGAGTGCCTGACCAGGCAGATTCAGTCCACACATCTGGGCATCTCATAAAACTACAAAGTTCTTCAGCTAGCTCCTCAGGTCTAACAGAAGCCCCGTTAGGGCTATTGGAATTTGGAACATTTTGCAATTTCTAGGCCCAGTTATGCACCCAACCTCCAAAATAGCATACGATGTGGGTATGCACTATGTGCTCTGATTTCCACATTAGGAAAATCTGTCCACACCCATCAGAGTGTGAAAGCCACTATTCACCCCAGCGGTCAGGTCTACACACAGTTTGGGTAAATGTAAACCAGATGCTGTTAAATGGATTTTCCCCAAGAGGTTAAGTCATCGGAGAGCGAATGGGCACACCATGGTGATCTCACAGTTTATCCTGGGGGAATGCGCTGCTTTCTGATTTTGAAAAATGTATTCCCATCACCTCAGCCTTGGGTTCCCAGAACTTCTTCAATTGTCCCAACAAACTGCATCACAAATTAAATTTAGAACCTGTATGCCCTTTCAACCAAAGGGAATTGAAGAGTTTTCTCTGCCTTTTGTTCAGGGATTTCAGATGACAGCTCTCTGACTCCAGCTCACTGGAATCTCCCCTGTAATAACTCTGGCCTCAGAGCTACAAGATAAGCTTTGTTGGGACCTACTGCTTTTCATTATGAACTCTGATTCCTTTCCTATGACCAGTACTGGGGAAAAAACCCTTTAGACTCAGTTTCAGGCTCATTTTCTTACATTGTGTATATGGATGTATGGATGCCATGTTGCTCTAAGGCAGAACTCGGATTTTAAAACATTTTGTTCTGAAACCTCTAAATGCTAACTTTCCTATTAGGAAGCTCTAATCAGTGGTGACATACTATGGTGTTTTCCAGTAGAAAAAAGCAATAGTGGGCATCCAAAGGCTGAGTCAGTGCTAGAGGATACAAAACAGATGATAGACAGAATGGAGCTGGCTTGTTAAAGCCAGCATTTTTCAGGCAGGATATCTGCATAAGAAACCTTAGTACCAAAAAGCGAGGAAGCATGAGCTAGGAATGAATTAAACGTGTCACCAGCAATCCACTGTAAATATATATATATGTGTACACTTGGAAGTTCATTATATGCAGGCAGAACTCGTAAAGAAAGGGTTCAGTGTCAGGATAGTTTACAGCAGACATGCTAGTGAAAGGATTTATCTGGCTCCTATGAAGAAGAAAAATGTCAGTAGAAATAAGTATGGCATGGTTTTTTGGGAGGACAGTGCTGCTTATAACAAAGCTGTCATGGGAAAGAACAGGATCTGCAGGGAAGTGAGGTGCCTCTGAAGAGAGATGATTAGTTTGCTTCTCCTTGGATGTCAGTTCTGTGGTTCTGCCATCCTTTGTTGTACTGGGACAGCTGAAGCAGTGGGTGGTGGAGTCAAGGGGAGCTTTTTGAAGGGACAGGTTTTTTCTCCAAAGCAACATGCTGCCCACCCATGCTGATGGCAGCTTCTCTAGCCACAGCTACAGCTGAAGGACGGCCAGGATGCTTACATGTGATTTACTAATACTTCAGCTCTGCTATTAATCAGACAGAGATCTTCTACCTTTCAGTTTTCAGCACATTTTTATTTTCTGTCATTTTGACATATCCCAGGTATGCAGCATTCTCTTTAGCTATTATCATAAAGTATCTCCTGCACTTAAAACTCTGAAATAACAGTGTGTGCTGCTCTTCATACATATATATAGCAGTTTTGTTAACTTTGTCAGCTCACCTTTGCAAAAGCCAGATTAGTAATGTAATTCTATTGATTAGGCTGAGGTTTTCCTGACAGCTCAAGGCCTTTGGGTGTCTCAAGGCTACTCCTGTTGACCATCTGAAATCCATTGCTGTTTCAAAAAAGAAGAGATGTAAGAAATCCCAGTCCCACTGGAAGAAATTGTACTATTTTCCCCAAATTACATTCCACTTCATGTCTGATCCGTTACCAAAAAGTATTTACCTGTAATTTTAAGTATTTCAGAGGAGAAAATGAAAAGGATTGTCAGAGATATCTTCAGTAATTTATATTTTTTGTGCATCTGATGTTTAGATAAACAGTTACCTCTTTTCAAGCTATCCAGATTTTTATGCCATTTTTCTAAGCAACCTACATGATAATTGTTATCATTTGTCAGAGAAAATCTTTCCCCTTCTCCTGTTCTTTGTTCTCAAAGTGGAAAGTGATGCAACTCTTCAGTCAGTGTAAGTATTTTGTATTTTCTCTGTAATGTGTGTAATTGGAAGTTGAGCGAAGAAATAACACCTTCCACCTGGAATGGAAATCACTAATCAGGAGTGTTTGTTGTATAGCCAAGGACCATCCCATGGGGAAACCTCTTTGTCAACACAGATATGTTCTTACCCTTTTTACGGGATGCTTCTATTCAAGATGGGGAATATATCCCATGACTTGAGACAATCTTTACATTTTCTGGACCTTTATCCCTAAGCAGTTTGAGGTCAAATGCAGACATTAAATTTGAATTCCTACTTTATAAAAGATCTAAATTTGATAAAACACTTCAAGAGTAGTAATTTAACATTATCAAATTTTTGACTGCTAAAGAGATTTTTCTTCCAAACAATGCAAATTACTAGGAATGGCATAAGCAGAACGACGAAAATAATTATGACTACTAATAGAACTACTATTAAAGCTTCCTAAAGGATATTAGTGCCCCCTTTGGAAAGTAATAAAAGTATCCCCTTCAATTTCATGATCTCATACAACATTGTCATCAGAAGAGTTTCTTCCCCTTTGCTATTTGTAGTCAGATTTAACTTTTATCCCTTTGCCAGCCATAATTTTCAACACTTCTTCATGCACATAGCACAGAGGTTGCTTGAAACAAGTTTTGAACAACCACAAATTAGACTATGACCAAGTAGAGAAAAGCGGGCTGGCTGAGAACTAAATAAGGACAATATGAGTGTTAATGTAATTTTATTTATAGTGAATAGCTTGACTTTCAGATATGTTTAAGTAAAGATTCATTCTGCTTTCAGGAGAAGTGTAAAGGCAACTATGAACTGGAGAGTGAATCAGAACATTTAAACAGGAGATAGAGAACTGATGGGGGTAATGGATTCACCAAGGGCAAGTCATGTCAGACTAATCTGATAGCCTTCTACGATGGCATGACTGGACGGGTAGATGAGGGGAGGGCAGTGGATGTTGTCTACATTGACTTCAGCAAGGCTTTTGACACTGTCTCCCACAGCATCCTCATAGGCAAGCTTAGGAAGTGTGGGTTGGATGAATGGGCGGTGGGGTGGATTGAAAACTGGCTGGCAGATAGAGCTCAGAGGGTTGTGCTTAGTGGCACAGAGTCTAGTTGGAGGTCTGTGACAAGTGGTGTTCCCCAGGGGTCAGTACTAGGCCGAGTCCTGTTCAACATATTCATCAATGACCTGGATGAAGGGATAGAGTGTGCCATCAGCAAGTTTGCTGATGACACAAAACTGGGAGGGGTGGCTGACACACCAGGAGGCTGTGCTGCCATTCAGCGTGACCTGGACAGGCTGGAGAGTTGAGCAGGGAGAAACTTCATGAAGTTCAACAAGGGCAAGTGTAAGGTACTGCACTTGGGGAAGAATAACCCCATGCATCAGTACAGGTTAGGGGCTGACCTGCTGGAAAGTGGTGCCCAGTGACAGGAAAAGAGGTAATGGGCACAAACTTGAACACAGGAAGCTGCATCTGAATATGAAGAGGAACTTCTTTCCTTTGAGGGTGGCAGAGCACTGGAAGAGGCTGCCCAGAGAGGTGGTGGAGTCTCCAACTCTGGAGACATTCCAAACCTGCCTGGATGCCATCCTGTGCAACCTGCTCTAGGTGTCCCTGCACTGGCAGGGGGGTTGGACTAGATGATCTCTAGAGGTCCCTTCCAACCCCTGTGATTCTGTGATTCTGTGATAACTTTGATAGGTTATGCGTATACGTAATTCCCTGTGCAGTATGTATGTGTTTGTGTATGAAAACACACCATTAAATGCATTCTCTTTGAGCTTCTCAGTGGTATGGATTGAAAACAATTGTTAAGTACAGTAGAACTGTTCTGGACAGGTTACTACACAAATGAATTTGTTTACATAGTCATCCTAAATTACACTTGTTGACATAGCGTTGAGTGGAAAAGCCACAGCCTCTGTTTCTGGGAGTTTCAGAATTGTTTGCAAAAAAAGGATAAACCTGATTTAGCTATTTCTTGTTATGGGTACAAAATTAAACCTATGCATTTATTTCACATTTCACAGTGACTGCAGAAAGTACTTCACAATACAAGAATCAGCGTTTGTTTTATTTATAGGAGTTATTAGCTTTACCTGAACTGAAGTGCATTTCAGTTACACCTTGAAGTTTTTTCCCTTTACCTGTGAGCCAGATCTGTTGTTGAGAGCTCTCTTAGCCACAGAGTCCCTTAGTGCTCTCAGCAGGAATGAAACATCTCCATCGTGTGGTCAACTGCAAAAAATCAGAAATTTTTTTCTAAAAAACAGCTAAGGGCAGGTTGTGGGAGGGTAACAGCCTTCCCACGGCTGCCTTGCCCCCTCCGGCCCTGCCGGTGGGCAGGATCACCCATCCCTCCACCCTTAGACATAAGGAATTCCCATCTTCTCTTTGGATGAGGCATAGATATAGAAACACGATCTGGAAAAATACTGAAGACAAGATGCTTAAGTGTAAGCCCTACCCCACAGTGGCTGTTCAGAGCAATTAGGAAATAATAATTTCCCCCTTTCTATTATTTTTTTGCTAAGCCCAACCACACAGCAGCTGCGTACCTCAAATTAATTACAAACAAGAAATCAACCCTAAAGTGTAAGCTGATTCTGAGTACAGGGAAATTGTTAATCATAAATTGCCAATCAGTTTCAAGTAGAGAAGATGACAAAATACCTTACTGTGCTTGCCTCATTATGCAACTGAGATCAATTTTAACAAGTCCCTTGGATGTCCTTTTATCCTGCTTGATGATGCTGTAAGTGTTCTGTTTTGTAAAGGTACAGTCAGTGGTCAGACACCCTCTTTTCTCACCAGCAGCAGATATAAGAACCCAAGTTAAAATTTGAGTCTTTCTTTCACCAGTCAGTGATAATTAAGGTAGAGAATAGGGAAATGTGACTCAGTATGCTATTGAGGACAACAGTAATTCAAGGACTAAGTAATTCAGGCCTTTTTTTCCCCTCATCTTCTGGACAGCCCTTAGACATGGCAGTATAACATAATGCAACACTTGCTTGAAGCCTGTACCATGCTGTCATCTGACCACAATGCTTTTTGTTGCTCCTCTTCAGAGTTACTATCCCTCTTACCCTCCCTCCTCACCAACCTAGTCTCTGCATTGCAAGCTAAGTTTCTTTCTTCCATATCACTCTCTGTGACCAAGTGTTTTTAACAGGGAACTAAGCAGGAAATTTCTCTTTAATATGGTTTTGTAGTGCAGGTTTTGGTTAGCCCTATCTTAAATGAGACATTAGGAGCCATAGCAAGTGTCTTGCTAACACCATGCTTATGTCAAGCTTGTCTCAATTCAGTAAAATATGCTTCAGTCTATGTGAGTGACATGATCACATTGTTCCCCTTCTATCTCAGATCAGTGACTTTGGGGCTCTGCAAGCGCAGACCTGGCTGCCCCACCACATCCATGACAATGCTGGAATAGCAGCACATTGATGAAAATACAGAAAATCCACTTTGCCTTCCCAATAACAATATTCTCCCTTCTGTAAAGCTAATGACAGGATTTGTTCCAACACTGCCATTTTTCAACAGATTTTGAACCATCTCTCTCAGCTTGCTAGATACCACATATTGCACAGACATGCTGTTTTGCTATGCTGTATTTTACTACCAGACAGGGATTCATGGTCTTTTGTTCTTTTCTTTTCTTTTTTTCAGAGACGTGCAGCTGACAATCTGAGAAGACATCATCAATACCAGGTACAGGCTTATGTTTAGTTGTTTGGCAATTATTTTTTTATGCCTCCAAAAAGTCTTTGTGAGCAAAAAAAGGAAGAATTCCATGAGAAAGTAGAAGAAAAAAAAGAAAAGAAAAAACCCACAAAATGCATACTTATTTCATCCTCGGCAAATGAGCATAGCATTTTTGGTGTTTAAACAACAGCATTTGAGAAGTAGGGTTGTCTACCTTTGGGGTGCAAAAGGATATTTGCTAGAGCAATTATACGCTAACCAGTATTTTGCCCACTGTAACATGGATTGCCTTTAAAAAAACAAACACATAATCCCACCTCCATGCTGGGATTCATCAGGATCATACATGCAGCTCACTGACATGCTCCATCAGAACCTGCTCTCCATCTCTCCAACTCTGGTCCCCCATAGACAACTTCCTGTCCCTTAATAACCCCTCTGCCTAGATCCCCTGTAAGCTGTTCTTCTCCATCCTTCGTGCTTCAGCATCTGTTTTTTTGAGATTATGGTAGCACAAGGAATAATTTTCAAATTTATTTTCAAATTTTGTTGTGTTAAAAGGGCTGCAACTTAAGATGTGGGCTGTACACTTGTAGGTTTAGTAATTAATGGATTCCATATGGAAAATGACTAAGTAAACTAGGACTTTTCCAACCTGAGGTAGAGACAGCTGTGGGAAGTACAACAGGGATCTATAAAATCATGAGGAAGGTGAACACAGAGCAGCTGTTTACCATCTATCTGCAAACTGAATACCAGACACGTACTAGGCTGCATTAGCAAGGCTGTAGGCAGCACTTTGAGCAAAGTGATTATTCTCCTCCAGCCCACACTTGTAAGACTGTATCTGGAGCAGCGTGTCCTGTTTTGGGCCCCCCACTACAAGAGAGATGTTAACAAACTGGAAGGAATCCAGCAAAGGGCCACCAAGATGGTTAGAGGGCTGACATAAAAGGAGAAGTTTGAATTTCAGCCTGAAGTAGGTTAAGGGGGATCTAATTGCTGTCTTCAGTAACATAGTGGGTGGTTAAAAAGAAGAAGGAGCCAGATATTTCTTGGAGGTGCACAGCAAAAGAACAGGAGTCAATGGACACAAGTTGCAGGAAGGGAAATTCCATAAGGAAAATCATCATCGCAGTGAGGGCAATAAAGAATTGGAAAAAGTTGCTCAGGGAGGCTGCAGCATCTTCACCCTTGGAGATATTCAGCACTTGACTGGACATGGCCCTCAGCTGGATTAGGCAGCCTCCAGGTATCTCTTCCAACCTAAATAATTTTAGGATTCTTAGAAGTAGAAGGCAATAATTGAAACTACCGGAGAACAGGTTAAAAATAAACCCCCAAATGGAGTCTTGTTCCAGGTATACTGTGGAATTAATTGGCAGAGGATTTGTGGATGCTGAAAATTTACATGAGTTCAAAGCACATAGGAAAACCTGTCACAACCCATTAAACCGAGAGCTATCATTTCTGATTCAGAAAGTTTCTGAATCTCACATTGCAGGAGGCTTGGGAGAGTATAGCTGGAAATAACTAGACTAGACTTAAACTCCTCATGAGACATCAGCAACTGCTCACTGTCAGGCTGCATGTTACTGGCATGAGACATATCTTTGGTCAAACCCAATACAGCCCTTTTCAGGATAATTAATATCAACACTTTCTGTTGAAAAGCAGAACAAATTTTCAACCAGATCTAAGATTTATACATTTTTTGTCATGTTCCTAAAGCACAAAGAAGTCCAAGCAGGCCCAGTGAGTGTAGGTTTAGTAACTAATACCAAGAAAGCTAACACAATATTTTATATTTTTAGGAAGTTATGAGAAATCTGGTTAAGAGATATGTTGCAGCGATGATAAGAGATGCCAAAACTGAGGAAGGACTGACAGAAGAAAATTTTAAGGTATGTGTTTATTTATATATTTATAGGTGGTTTAGTAAGATACTATAAGACTGTGAAGCATATTTCTTACACTCTTCAGTTGTTCAGGTAGCATATAACTTGCTTTCTAGAGCAGTGTCTGTGTCCTGATGGACCACACACAGGTAGTATTGTACATGGACTCCAGCAAGTCTCCTTCTTTCTTTAACTGGGGCAATAATCAGTTTTATCAGCTAGTTTGAATTGTGCCCATGTAAGGCGACACCAAGTGGGACTAAGTGTGTATAACAACATATTTGCTACAGCAAGATGCAAATAGTTTCAACACCTTAGGAAACAGAATTTTTCTGTTATAGAGTGCTGTTGTGCACTTATTTGTACACAGAACACCATTTATATGACTTAAAAGATGGAAAACTTAAATAAGCAGTCAAATATTAAAATCCTTTGACACAGATGAAGTGAACAGGGCCATATATATCACAACACTTACATCCATCACTGTGTATTTCTAGCATCAAACATTTTTGTTACTATTGGCACGTCAAACTCCCAAAATTCAGAATGATAGTCATCTGTCTCAGCTTATGCAAGCATAATATACAGCCAGAACCTGAGCTAATTGCTTCATTCAGATCATCTTGAGTGTCATCACATGTCACGTACAGGGCAACCAGGTGATCAGGCCCAGTCAGCATGGGTTCATGAAAGACAGGTCCTGCTTGACTAACCTGATCTCCTTCTGTGACAAGGTAACACACTTGTTGGATGAGGGAAAGGCTGTGAATGTTGTCAACCTAGACTTTAGTAAAGCTTTTGACACCATTTCCCAGAGCATTCTCCTGGAGAAACTAGCTGCTCATGGCTTGGATGGGCATATACTTTCCTGGGTTAAAAACTGCCTGGAAGGCCGGGCCCAAAGAGTGGTAGTGAATGGAGTTAAATCCAGTTGGTGGCTGGTCACAAGTGGTGTTCCCCAAGGCTCAGTATTCAGGCCTGCTCTCTTTAACATGTTTATCAATGACCTGGACAAGGGGATCGAATGCACCCTCAGTAAGTTTGCAGATGACACCAAGTTAGGTGGGTGTGTTGATCTGCTTGAGGGTAGGAAGGCTCTACAGAGGGATCTGGACAGGCTGGATTGATGAGCCAAGGCCAGTAGTATGAAGTTCAACAAGGCCAAGTGCCGGGTCCTGCACTTGAGTCACAACAACCCCATGCAGTTCTACAGGCTTGGGGAAGAGTGGCTGGAAAGCTGCCTGGCAGAAAAGGACCTGGGGGTGTTGGTCGACAGCTGGCTGAATATGAGCCAGCAGTGTGCCCAGGTGGCCAACAAGGCCAACAACACCCTGGCTTGTATCAGAAATAGTGTGGTGAGCAGGACTAGGGAAGTGATTGTCCACCTGTACTCAGCACTGGTGAAGCCTCACCTCGAATACTGTGCTCAGTTTTGGGCCCGCCACTGCAAGAAAGACATTGAGATTCTGGAGCGTGTCCAGAGAAGGTCAACAAAACTGGTGAGGCGTTTAGAGCGCAAGTCTTATGAGAAGCAGCTGAGGGAACTGGGGTTGTTTAGTCTGGAGAAAAGGAGGCTGAGGGGAGACCTTATTGCTCTCTACCACTACCTGAAAGGAGGTTGTAGCGAGGTGGGTGTCAGTCTCTCTTCCCAAGAAACAAGAGATAGGACGAGAGGAAATGGCCTCAAGTTGCACCAGGGGAGGTTTAGGATAGATATTATGAAAAATTTCTTCACCGAAACGGTTATCAAACAGTGGAACGGGCTGCCCAGGGAAGCAGTGGAGTCGCCATCCCTGGAGGTACTGAAAAGATGTATAGATGTGGTGCTTAGGGACATGGTTTAGTGGTGGTTTTGGCAGTCTTAGGTTTATGGTTGGACTCAATGATCTTAAAGGTCTTTTCCAACCCAAATGATTCCATGATACTATGACTATCACTTTAGAGAAAATGAAGAGAAATAGGGACCTCCTGAAGTCGAGGTGTCTGAGACAGACCTTTAAGAGGCATAGGTTGCACAGGGTGAAAGCAGCCTGCAATGATTAGCTGTGACTTAGCTGCTAGCTGTGAAACATTTAGTGGAAATGCATGAAGTCCTGTCTGCACTTCTGCTCACAGGGAAGCATGCACACATGTGTATGCCTTGTGCATGCATGTGTCCTGCGTGTGTGTGTAAGGGAAGGTGTTAAGAGCTGATCAAAATGGTGTCATGATGGGATAATACTGTCTAGCAAATTTGCTGTAGGTCTTCACGTTGTCCATGCTCCTTCCTCCACCACCACTGTCCATTATTTCTACAAGTAGTCTAGGCTAAGGCAAATTTCCTCTGAAGTTTCCTCTGATAAAATTGCTGATCACTTTTCTGTCTCACCTGGAAGATCTATTAGACAGTCTGCAAAGCACCTTGAAGATGCCAGGTATTATTCAGATGGTGAAGTTTATTACTGATCCCTAGCCTTTTTTTTTCTTTTTTTAATTACAAGAGGAAAAGTCAAATTAGCTTTCATGCTCTGACGTTTCATCTTTCTTCCTAATTTTTAGGAGTTAAAACAAGATATTTCCAGCTTTCGTTTTGAAGTCCTGGGTTTGTTGAAAGGAAGCAAGCTGTCTAATTTGCAGACTGCAAAGGTGAACAAAGATACTGCCTCTCTGTCAGAAAGTGAAGAAAATGGTGAGAGTGAAGGAAACAAGAAAGGAAAGAAGAAGACCTTCAGTCTTTTTGACATAACAACGATGATTCACCCAAGATCAGCCACTATTGCCTCTGAAGCACATAATGTAAGCAACGGCTCAGCAATGATGGTGTCAGACTCCACAAAGGAGAAACAAAAGCGTGTGAATTTTGTAACAGACATAAAAAATTTTGGGTTATTTCACAGACGATCGAAAACAAACTCTGTGGAGCAGAGTACAAATAAAATATACACCGTTTCTGAAGAAGTTTCCCGTCAACAGGCAGAAGAACAATGTGAGAAAACTGCTGAACTGGAAGAGGGAGAACTGACCATGAACTGTGAATTAAACATCCAAAGTCCTGATGAAAAATGCGTGTTACCTGAGTCACAAAATAATGGTGACTCTTCAGATTCACAGGAAGAGGGAAGTATTTCTGCTTCAGAAATGGAGAAAATGGAGTTACAGAACTCAGAACCAGCCACACCACAGGATCTGCTGGACAAGGAGCTGGGCATTAGCATTGACTGTGATGGGAAACAGGAAACAATTGATCAGGGTGATTATGTGATAACAAGGTTGTGATGCTTACAGGAGGAAGCATTCACAAATATATATATTTTGCATAGTGCTTTTGGGGGGGAATGTTTTAAGAATTACGTTAGCAAATGCAGAATTACACTTTATAGTACTCAACTGTGGCACATGATCTTGTAACATAGTAGTCAAGAGAAAGGTAATACGGGGACTTTCTGTTTTGTAGCCTGCTTTAGCTTTCACAATTTGTTTTACATTTTTTAATAAATGGAAGCATCTTGTATTCTTGTACTGTTGCAATAACCCACAGAAACTTTTTAGCTATCTTTTTCAATTACAACAAATGCAATTTCTCTCATATGATAGTTGACTCCTATGATAAATATTTTTCTATGCAAATAAAAAGTAGCTTAAGAGACTTGTTAGCCTTTATTTAACTTTGTAGATTCTCAAAGATTCCGGGCACCATAATAATCATAAGCGGCTCCTGTCAGCGTAATTCGTGTCAAGCTATTAGAATAATTTATTTAAATTGCTAGAAACTTGATTTGTTTCAAAAGCTATACAGAATCAAAAGATAAAGTATATTCTTTTATTTATTGAAGGAATACAAATACCTGTAAATTATGAAAGATCAGTCTGTTTGACTATTTAATTACAGCTTCTCCCTCCCAGCAAAAGGATTATCACCGTCCTGATACCATTGTTAGAAATGCATTTGCAAGATCTGAAGACTGTAAAAAAATGTTTCTTATAATAAAAGAAATATCTGTGGCTTGCTAAAACCTGATGATGGATTACTCCCCGGAAATCCATAATCACAAAGCTACTGCTTCTTCGACCATTTATTTTTCCAAACGTGGACAATCTATGCACTTTAATATTCAACTGCTTATTAGCTTTTGCCTTCACAATATACGCATATTTGCTAAGAGAAAGATACTTCAGGAATGAATAAACATACAATGATCCCCTGAGTACTTGGAAAAATATGGCAATTTGTTAAGAAGTTTTTAAAGGCAAGCCTTAAGAGAGTTTCTTTGACAATTTCAGAGTTTGGGGGAACCTGATTGGAGGTTTTATAAAAAAATACTTAGACATTTAAATGTATAAAGAAAACCTAATAGTATTTTTCATAACTGATGAGTGACTTATTGTCTTAGTCAAAACCAGTATTTTTAAAATTAAATGCTCTGTTTCTTTTTAATCAGTGACTGGTGTCCTACATTATTAAAAATGTGATTTTAAAACAGACCTAAGAATGACCGCCCTTGAACTCTCAGCACCATCCTTCTCTTCCCTTGGAAACACGTGAATATACCACATCAGTGTGGTCATTTCATTCTTGATTTCCCTAGCCCTGCCATGATAGATTTTGTAGTTCCTGTATTAAGGAACCTCCAGATGCATAGAGTACACTTACATTCCAAATGGAATCCATCACATAACTCCCACCTTGTAGGACCTGACCTAAAGCTATACCATTCTGGATCTACACTACCCTGATACTGAACTGAGTTTTGAAAATCCAGACAAACCCCTCTCATCTCTATACTTTTAGGTGCATTTTCCAGCTCTACTTTACACATGTGCTACTCTTTCTGACTTCACATATTGAAAGTTTCCTTCCTGCACATCTGTCTGTGCCATGGCACCTAGGAGTGAATTAGCTGAACCAAACTGGAAAATATGAGCAGTAATTGGAAAATAGTTTGTATAGCTTTGCAAGAATGTGTTCAAACCACATTTGATTGCTAAGACACAGTTGATTTCTATCTTGGCCTCTTGACTTCTCTGTGGACTCCCTCTCCTTCATGTCTCTCTCCTTGTCCACCTTTAGATTGTGAGCTCCTTGGGGCAGGGCCTGTAGCTTTTCTGTTTGGAAAGCACCTGAATTATTACAAGCATAACAAGAAATAAATAATAATAATGGTGGAATACCTTCATATCATTCTTACTAGGTTAACTCTTTTAGAGAGTTCTCTTTTCTTCTGTAACATTTATGCTAAGAACAACATATGGCCAATGTGTCACATGTTGTCACAGAGTTCTCTATATCCCAGTTAACAGTCCTTCTCCACCACTGATTTCACTTTCTTATTCTTCATCATGGTTTGTAATGCCTTAGAGCCCTAAGCTTACTATGCTTTCACTAGCTAAATTCAAAACAAACAGTCCTTGCTCCAAAGAGCTTTCAATACATTCCAGTCACGTGGTTTCATTCCAGATAAAATGTTCCTGAGCAGGTATTTATAATGCTACCAGCACCACTGTCAGAACAAGTTAGCTACCAGAGGTCTAACAGGTCTGCCTGTTATTCTGCCATCATAAAAGCCTGTTTCTCCTGTGCATGAATTTCCCAACAGAGCAAAAACACAGGACGGTTAACCTGAAACATCAGCCATGCTGTCACATCATGACACCACTGTGCTGAGAGCCAGTCTGTGTCTTGGAGTAGATACCAGACAGAACAGCAAAGACAGCACAGGTGGGAAAGATCCTTAGGCATAGGGTCATGACATTGTCTTGCATAGCAATAAGTGGTCAGTCTTTTGCTGTCTTTTTTCTTTCTTTTACAACAAAATACTGAAATGAGGGTCTATTAAATAAAGCATACTTCAAATCAACATTTGTTCTATTTTTATGTGATTCTTAGGCATCAAAGCCTGACACCAATAAGGACCCGATCCCATTCCATTTAAATTTAATCACAAATAAGCACGTCATTCTGTGAAAACAGATAAAAGCCCAAAATAAGCCCAATTTTTAAATGATGGTAAGCTTTTGTTGCTTTGCAGACAGCCACAAAACCCCCTTCTCATCATTAGATGCCTCCAAGAGGACATCTGTGCCAAGAAGGATTTAGAGGTGCACAGAGCAAGGTTTGTAACGCCACAGCAGAGGCATTATTAAGCATCGCAAAGCTGAGCATACTTTTTCCTCAAGAGAAATAAAAAGTTCAAACCTACCCATCCCTGTCTGCAGCATCAATATAGGAAGAACACAAAAAACCCAGGATATAAATCCCTATAAAAGACAGTCTTTTGAAGCAGAGCTTAAAATCATGAAATGTTTCAAGACGTTAGAAAATTGTCTAAATACAAAAAAGGGTTTAATCCCAAAATTAGGTTATTCAGAACTTTCAGAAAACATTTTTTAAATTTATATTTTCTTTTTTTTTTTCTTCGTAAGGACAAAACCTGACTGCCCTTTGTGTTCTCATCAGCTCTTGGAGAAACAGAGAGAGTGCAGACAGCACAGCAGAACTCTTCTACCCTGACATAGCTGGGCAGGAGCCAGCTTGAATTCTTGCAGCCCAGTCCTCCCAAGCACAGCAGGTCTAAGCCAAAATAGACTGGGTAGTGGGTACCTTTATCAATGTTGGTTTGACTTCCATTCTCCCCAGGCTACACCTTGATTCACAGAGGTCAGTGACGCAACAACTGCATGCTATACCTTGAAAACAAAATTGCAGAAGCTGGTTCTGCGTGCTTCGCTAGCCCTCGAGAGCACTGCAGAGGTGACAGCCATGCACCAGAGGGTTGAGACTGTAGGGTCCTCTGAGCTGGCTGCAGGCCACTGCACTACCTGTATGTGGTACAACACCACCAGAGAGCAAGCCAGGTAGATGCCTCTCAGGAGGGAACCATGGCTCTGTGTCTGGGTTTAATCTTGGTTTTTTGGTCCACAGGTTGAGGCTGTTACGTTTTGACTGGTGTGTGCCAAACACCTCAGACATACTGTTTGTATGAGGCACTTGGCATGCAGCACCTTTTTTTTTTTTTTTTTTTTTTT